>CABHPR010143337.1:0-23074 GCA_902168415.1 Peromyscus melanophrys | reverse complement strand
ACAAGAGAAGTCCCAACAAAAACCCAATGTTAGTAATAAAAGGATCCAGAAAGCTTCTGTCCAGAAGGCTTGTAAAGCTTAAGAAATCAATTTTTACCAAATACCACATAGACTATAGCGTTGGCTACACGAGGGCATGCAAAGGCCAGTGGGAGCTGGGGCCTCCAACCTCAGGGCCTGTGGTAAGGAGTAACAACAGAGAGGGTAACTAGATTGCTGGGACTTTCATTCATGGTAGCTGGTAGCCAGACCGTCCATCTTCACAGAGTCAGTGGTAACCACATGCAAAAACTTGACTCTACCCCACACAGGTGTAACAAGGAGCCCATCTACTAGGGTGTCCTGGGAAGGGACGTGGAAGTCAGCACTTTCCAAGGCTCTGCTGTCACAAGGCTGTTTCCCTCTCCCTTCCCCCCATGTAAATATAGGCCACTTGGAAAAAAAGAAACAGTTATTTCTGCCTTCTCAATCAGAATGGTACCAGCAGAAGCTTAGTGAGGAACCAGAACTTGCTCCCACCCATTACTGAAGGGAAGCTTGTTAGCATTTAGGCATCTGTACTGGCCTGCCCTTAGGTCCTGACAGGATATACCTCAGCTGCAGCTACTAAGAGCATGCCCTTTGTGCATTCACTACATTTCCTTATAAAAGGTGGGCCTTGCCCACCTCCCATCTCTTTCTCTTTCTTCACTCTCATTCCCAGGAATCTCTGCTGCTTCTCTGCCCCCTTCTCTGCCCCTTCTCTCCCTTCCCCTCAATAAACCTCCCACATGGGCCCTGTTGTATAGTTTGACTCCTTCGTGCCATTTAAAAAATACTACAGAAGCCCCTTACTGGATGTATCCACCTGAGGCCCAGTGGGGGCCTCAACTTTCATGCCCACCTGTGAGAGCAAAGTGCTAGCCCCACTTTCCCACAGTGCTTATAGAGGAGTGCTGATAAAACAGAAGATTAAATACTTTATCATCTCATAATTTATATGGAGATCACCCAGATTTCAATAGAATGATTCATCAGATCAAAGACCAAAACAGACACCAATCCATGAGTAACAAGGCCTCTGAGATGGCTCGGGCCTTAGGACCATGGAGAAGTGGCTCCCCCTTAGCTGCCCCAGTGTCAACTACACACACACTAGGAACAAATGGTAGGAAGCCTCAAGAAAGGAACAGAAAGCATAAAACAGAACCAAAAAGAATTTTTAGAACTGAGAAATATAGTAGCCTACAAAACATTCAATAGTAGAAGTCAACAAGGAAAAAAACAGGGCAAATGGAGGAAAGTATTGATATTGAAGGCAAAACAATGTATAGACAGCAGACAGGATCTAGACTGAACAATCAAAACAAAGAGAGTCTCAGGAACATGGCACCATACAAAAGGTGGGGGTGGACAGACCTCACTCCCCTGACAAAATTTGCAGGAAGTGACCACAGATCTAAATGCAAATAAGCTAAGATGGGGGGGGGGGTCGTGGTGATCTAATGATCCTGGAGAGGAATTCCCTGCAGTGGAAGCAACCCATGGGTCCTCTGATGGTTTATCCTGTTGTTCTAGCCACATTTGCTCCTTCATTACAAATCAGCTGCCCATGGTCCTATGAACCTATTTCTGAGCTCTCTGCTCTTCTATCTTGACCTCTGTCTCTATACATTTTTCACAGATGCAACATTGTGGCCATGACTGTAGATGCAGTTGGCTGGATACACCTATTCTCTCATTTTCTTCCTTGCCGTCAGTATGGGGTAGGCCATACTGGGATCTAGGTCCACAGTTTAATTTTACAACTTGTATTTTATAGATGGAAAAAAGGAAATGGGACTCAAGAGAAATTATCTGATTTTGTCAGAGTTCTCCATCTGGTGAGTAACAACCATTTGCACTGTCTTCAGAGAGAGATTGTATCTATCTCAAAAAAAAAAAAGAAAGAAAGAAAAGAAAAGAAAAGAAAAGTCCTATGAAAACTGAAGCATTAAGCTTACCTGGAGTTGCAAGTCTCCTCCCCTCCCAGAGCATCATGACGCCTCCCCAGTGACTGGATATTCTCACAGGCAAATGCCTTCTTGATCTTAATTGTAGGAACACAGAATGTTCTCAAGCGTCCAGTCTGAGGATTCCTGCAATGTTTCATAACTCTCAACCAAAATGTGCTTTTTGTTTTTATACATTTCTGCCTGTACTACCCCTGGGGAATGCCTAGAAACCAGAGCACAGACCACCCCAAATATTAGAGTTCTACAAATAAAACCTCTAAACACCCAAGAAACAGCATGTACCAAAACTCCACCAAAATAGAGGAGACACAAATTAGAAAAACAATGAATGGGGCATGTTAATTGGGCTTGCAACTAACTCATAATTCTGCACATTTTGCTCATAAATTCATAGCCACTCCAGACAAACCAATAACTTAAGACAAGGGCATTTCAAGGCAGAGACAGACATACAAACATATCCCAAATTTCTTAATAAACACTGCTCTCTGTAGATGGCAATGATCCACACTTATTTGCTCCCAACTAGAAAGCAGAGTAGTCCATGGACTGAAAAGTGACCTCATTTCAATCACTGACTTTTACTGAGTTTATCTCATTTGTCTGTGTGGTTGGCCTTGGGAAAACAGAATGGATTAGGCATAACCACTGCCCTCAGGAGGGATTCTGACACACAAACAAATCATCATAAATATGGTACAGATCACCACAGAAATAGAGCTCATGGGATAACAAAATGCCACATGAGAATAATGTATCAGGAAAGACTTGTCGATAGAGGTGATGCCACTGAGCCCTAATTTCTCCAGTCTTGCTCAGAGGCAGATGAAGGAATCAACCCACAGGCCTGGTGCATATGACTCTTCATGGTTAAGAACAGTGGCCCCACCCCTGCTGATATCTGCTGATCAGTTACAGGCCATATCAGTCAGAAAAACTGACTACACCAGTCAGAAGAACAGACAGGTGAACTCAAGCAGAGACTCACTTCTGGAACAGAGGCAACACAAGCCACCAGAACTCCAGATAGGTGGCCTACCCTCAGACTTCCTCTATTCTCCCACTGCCTCCCAATATCTCCATTACTCTCCTCTTCACCGTGTCCCACCCTGCAACTCAAGCAGAGAGACACTGCTGGACCAAAGGCCAAGTTAGCCACCATAAGTCCAGCCCCCAATTCAAATTGAGACTCCATGCTGGCCCAGAGGGCCCAACAACTGCCAGATCTCCAGGCCACAAAGATCAGAAGACCAAAGAGGAAACCAGGAAACAAAGCACCCATCCAACAAAGACAAACTCACATTTTCAGCTCGTAGACCTATAATGCCGCAAACCCAGATACCTAGATGCCAGTGTAAGAACTCAATCAACAACAGCCAGGGCAACAAGTCACCACCAGTGCCCAGCTATTCCACTACAGCAAGTCTTGAATATTCCAGCATAGTCAAAGCACATAAAATGACCTTAAATCCAACTTTATGAAAATGATCGCTGTCCATAAAGAGGAAATGAATAAATCCCTTAAAGAAATACAGGAAAAGACAAACACAAAATTAGAGGAAATTAATAAACCCCTTAAAGAAAACCAAGAAAAAACAAACAGTTGAAGTAAATGAATAAAGCAGTTCAAGATCTGAAAATGGAAATAGAAGCAATAATAAATAAACTGAGGAAATTCTGGAAATGGAAAAATCTAGATAAGTGAACAGGAACTACAGACACAAGTATCACCAACAGAATACAAGAGATAGAAGAGAGAATCTCAGGCTTTTGAATATATGATAGAAGAAATAGATATATCAGTCAAAGAAAATGTTATATCTAAAAAATTCTTGACACAAACTTCCAGGAAATCTGGGACATTATTAAAAGACCAAGCCTAAGAATAGTAGGAATAGAAGGAGGAGAATCCTAGATCAAAGGCTCAGAAAATATTTTCAACAAAATCATAGAAGAAAATTTTCCTAAAGAAGGACATGCCTAAAAAGGTACAGGAAGCTTACAGAACACCAAATAGACAGAATCAGAAAAGAAAGTCCCTTTGCCACATAATAATCATAACATTAAACATACAGAACAAAGAAAGAATGTTAAAAGCTTCAAGGAAAAAGAACAAGTAACATATAAAGGCAGACCTATTAGAATCCCACCTGACTTCTCAACAGAGACTCTAAAAGCCAGAAGGGCCTGGACTCTAATGTCCTGCAGACTCTCAGAGACCACAGATGCCAGCCCAGACTTTAACCAGGCAAACTTTTAATCACCATAAATGGAGAGACCAAAATATTCCATTAATAGCCCTTAATATAAACGGACTCAATTAGTCTATAAACAGACACAGGCTAACAGAATGGATACAAAAACAGGATCTATCCTTCTGCTGCATACAAGAAATACACCTCAATTTCAAAGACAGACACTACCTCAGAGTAAAGTGTTGGGAAAAGACTTTCCAATCAAATGGACTTAAGAAGCAAGCTGGGGGCTGGAGAGATGGCTCAGAGGTTAAGAGCATTGACTGCTCTTCCAGAGGTCCTGAGTTCAATTCCCAGCACCCACATGGTGACTCACAACCATCTGTAATGAGATCTGGTGCCCTCTTCTGTATACATAATAAATAAATAAATCTTAAAAAAACTTCTTTAAAAAAAAAAAAGAAACAAGCTGGTGTAGCTATCCTAATATCTAACAAAATAGACTTCAAACTAAAAACAATCAAAAGAGATCGGGAAGGACATAACATATTCATTACAGGAAAAATCCATCAAGATGAAGTCTCAATTATGAACATTTATGCCCCAAATACAAAGGCACCCACATATGTAAAGGAAACATTACTAAAGCTTAAATCATACATCAAAACCCACACACTAGTAGTGGGAGACTTCAACACCCCACTCTCACCAAAGGACGGATCTGCCAGGTAGAAACTTAACAGAGAAATAAGGGATCTAAGAGATGTTATGACTCAAATGGACTTAATTGGTATCTACAGAACATTCCACCCTAACAAAAAAGAATATACCTTCTACTCTACACCCCATAGAACCTTCTCTAAAATTGACCACATACTCTGTCACAAAGCAAATCTCAACAGATAAAAAAAAAATGGAATAACCTCCTGTATTTTATCAGACTACCATGGCTTAAAGTTAGATTTAAAAACAAAATTACAAAAATCTCACTGAAACTGAATAATGCTCAACTGAATTACCAATGGGTCAAGGAAGAAATAAAGAAATAAATGAAAGACTTCCTAGAATTCAATGAAAATAAAGTACAGCATACCCAAACTTATGGGACACTCTGAAAAGCAATGCTAACAGGAAATTTAATAGCACTAAGTGTCCACATAAAGAAGTTGGAAAAATCTCACACTAGCGACTTAGCAGCACACCTGAAAGCTCTAGAACAAAAAGAAGCAAACTCACCCAGGAGAGATAGACACCAGGAAATAATCAAATTGAGGGAAGAAATCAATAAAATAGAAACAAAGAGAACAATACAAAAAAAATCAATAAGACAAAGAGTTGGTTCTTTGAGAAAATAAACAAGATAGACAAGCCCTTATCCAAACTAACCAGAAGGCAGAGAGAGAGAGAGAGAGAGAGAGAGAGAGAGAGAGAGAGAGAGAGAGAGAATCCAAATTAACAAAATCAGAAATGAAAAGGGAGACATAACAACAGACAACAAGGAAATACAGAGAATCATCAATTCATACTTTAAAAACCTGTACTCCACAAAATTGGAAAATCTAAAAGACATGGACAATTTTCTAGATAGGTACCACATGCCAAAATTAAATCAAGACTAGATAAACAATTTAAACAGACCTATAACCCCTAAGAAAATAGAAACAGCCATTAAAAGTCTCCCAACCAAAAAAAGCCCAGGACCAGATGGTTTCAGTGCAGAATTCTACCAGGATTTTAAAGAAGAGCTAATACCAATACTCTTCAAATTGTTCCACACAATAGAAACAGAAGGAACATTACCAAACTCTTTTTATGAGACTACAGTTACCCTGATACCCAAAGCACACAAAGATGCAACAAAGAAAATAGAATTACAGACCAATCTCTTTCGTGAACATTGATGCAAAAATACTCAATAAAGTACTGGCTAACTGAATCCATGAACACATCAAAGAAATTATCCACCATGACCAAGTAAGCTTCATCCCAGAGATGCAAGGATGGTTCAACATACAAAAATCTATCAATGTAATACACCATATAAACAAACTGAAAGAAAGAAACCACATGTTCATCTCACTACATACTGAAAAAGCCTTTGACAAAACCCAACACCCCTTCATGATAAAGGTCTTAGAGAGATCAGGAATACAATGAACATACCTAAACATAATAAAAGCAATTTACAGCAAGCTGAAAGCCACCATCAAATTAAATGGAGAAAAACTCAAAGCAATTCCACTAAAATCAGGAACAAGACAAGGCTGTCCACTCTCCCCATATTTATTCAATATAGTACTTGAAGTTCTAGCTAGAGCAATACAACAACAAAAGGAGATCAAAAGGATAGAAATTGGAAAGGAAGAAGTCAAACTTTCACTATTTGCAGACAATATGATAGTATGCATAAGTTATCCCAAAAATTCTACCAGGGAACTCCTACAGCTGATAAACACTTCAATAATGTGGCAGGATACAAGATTAATTCAAAAAATCAGTAGTCCTCCTATATACAAATGATAAATGGTCTGAGATAGAAATCAGAGAAACATCACCCTTTACAATAGCCACAAATAACTTAAAATACCTTGGGATAACTCTAACTAAGCAAGTGAAAGACCTGTAAGAAATTGAAAAAGATATCGGAAAATGGAAATATCTCCCATGCTCATGGATAGGTAGGATTAACAGTAAAAATGGCAATTTTAGCAAAAGCAATCTACAGGTTCAATGCAATCCCCATCAAAATCCCAACACAATTCTTAACAGACCTGTAAAGAACAATACTCAACTTCATATGCAGAATACCCAGAATAGCTAAAACAATCCTGTGCAATAAAGCCACCTTTGGAGGCATCACCATCCATGACCTTAAGCTCTACTATAGTAATAACTATAGTAATAAAAACAGCTTGGTATTGGCATAAAAACTGACATGTGGACCAATGGAATCAAATTGAAGACCCTGACATTAATCCACACAGCTATGAACACCTGATTTTTGACACAGGCGCCAAAACTATACAATGGAAAAAAGAAAACATCTTCAACAAATGGTGCTGGCATACCTGGATGTCGACATGTAGAAGATTGTAAATAGATCCATATCTATCACCATGCACAAAACTCCAGTCCAAGTGGATCAAAGACCTCAACATAAATCCAATTACACTGAACATAATAGAAGAAAAAGTATGAAGTAGTTTTGAATACATTGGCACAGAAGACCACTTCCTAAATATAACACCAGTAGCACAGACATTGAGAACAACAATTAATAAATGGGACCTCCTGAAACTGAGAAGCTTCTGAAAGGCAAAGGATACAGTAAATAAGAAAAAATGACAGCCTACAGAATGGGAAAAGATCTTCACCAACCCCACATCTGACAGAGGACTGATCTCCAAAACAGATAAAGAATTCAAGAAACTAGACATCAAAATACCAAACAATCCAGTTTAAAAATGGGCTACAGAGCTAAACAGAGAATTCTCAACAGAAAAATCTCAAATGGCCAGAAGACATTTAAGGAATTGTTCAACATCCTTGGTCATCAGGGAAATTCAAATTAAAATGACTCTGAGACACCATCTTACACCTGTCAGAATGGCTAAGATCAAAAACACTGATAACAATTTATGAAGAGGATGCAGAGCAACGTGAACACTCCTCCACTGTTGGTAGGAGTGCAAACTGGTACAGCCACTTTGGAAAGCAGTATGGCGGTTTCTCAGAAAATTGGTAATCAATCTTCCTCAAGACCCAGCTATACCACTCTTGGGCATACACCCAAGGAATGCTCAATCATACCACAAGGACACATGTTCAACTATGTTCATAGCAACATTATTCATAATAGCCATAACCTAGAAACAACCTAGATGCCCCTCAACCAAAGAATGGATTAAGAAAATGTGGTACATATACACAATAGCGTACTACTCAGCAGAGAAAAACAATGACAGCATGACATTTGCAGGCAAATGGATGGAACTAGAAAACATCATCCTGAGTGAGGTAACCCAGAGTCAGAAGGACAAACATGGTATGTACTCATTCATAAGTGGGTCCTAGATGTAAAGCAAAGGATAACCAGACTATAATAATCAAACTCATGGCTGAAATCAATAAAATAGAAACAGAACAATACAAAGAATCGATGAAACAAAGAGTTGGTTCTTTGAAAAAAAAAAGATAGACAAACCATTATCCAAACTAACTGAAAGACACAGAGAGAATATCCAAATTAACAAAATAAGAATTGAAAGGGGGGCATAACAACAGACATGGAAGAAATCCAAAGAATCATTACATCATACTTTAAAAACCTATACTCCACAAAATTGGAAAATCCAAAAGAAATGGACAATTTTCTTGATAGATATCACTTACTAAAGTTAAATGAAGATCTGATAAATAGACCTATAACCCCTAAGGAATTAAAAAAAACAGTCATTAAAAGTCTTCCAACCGGAAAAAAAAAAAAAAACAGTGCCAGATGGTTTTTAGTGCAGAATTCTACCAGACTTTCAAAGAAGAGCTAATACCAATACTCCTCAAATTATTCCACAAAATAGTAACAAAGGGAACATTTCCAAATTAATTTTATGGTTCACAGTCACCCTGATACCTAAATCACACAAAAATTCAATAAAGATAATTGCATACCATTTCCCTCATGAACATTGATGCAAAAATACTCAATAAAATATTCACTGAATTCAAAAGTATATCAAAAAGATTATCCACCATGATCAAGTGGGTTTCATCGCAGAGATACAGGGACGGTTCAACATATGAAAATCTGTCAATGTAATCCACCATATAAAGAAACTGAAAGATAAAAAAAAAACATGAAAGTCTCATTAGATGCTGAAAAAGCCTTTGACAAAATCCAAACACCCCTTCATGATGTCTTGGAGAGATCAGGGATACAAGGAACATACCTAAAGGCAATTTACAGCAAGCCTATAGCCAACGCCAAATTAAATGGAGAGAAACTCAAAGCAATTTCACTAAAACCAGGAACAAGACAAGGCTGTCCACTCTCTCCATATCTATGCAATGTAGCATCTGAAGTGCTAGCTAGAGCAATAAGACACCCAAAGGAGATCAAAGGGTTACAAATTGGAAAGGAAGAAATCAAAGTATCATTATTTGCAGATTATATGATAGTATACATAAGCAACCCCCAAAATTCTACTAGGGAACTCCTACATTTGATAAAGACCTTCAGTAAAGTGTCTGGATACAAGACTAACTCAAAAACACAAGTGACAGCTCATGCTGGAGAGGATGTGGAGCAAGGGGAACACTCCTCCATTGCTGATAGGAGTACAAACTTGTACAGAAACTTTGGAAATCAGTATGGAGTTTTCTCAGAAAATTGGGAATCAATCTAGCTCAAGACTCAGCTATACCACTCCTGGGCATATACCCAAAGGATGCTCCATCCTACCATAAGGACACTTGCTCAACTATGTTCATAACAGCTTTATTCATAATAGCCAGGTGGGAGAAAAGGAGCCAGCCCGGCTGGCAGGACCAAGGCTGCCTTCGCAGTGTTACATAAGCATGTACAATAACAACTTCCCTTAAGCCAATCTGAAGTCTGCTGCTGCACTTGGTGGCTGGTGACCTATGAACTTCAGATTGATGGGGCCAATAAGAAAAAGCTAACATAGCCAAGGAAATGGCCGACAGCCAGTGGGGTGCCAGGAGGGGGTATTTAGACTCGGCTCATATCTGCAATAAATAAGTCTGCCTTTTGCCTCTCACCTGACTCCTAGTGTCTGAATTGTTGACTCTGAGCCTTCTCTCCCATCTCCTCCAAGAGGTGTTCAGGTGGTTCAGCCTGTGTTCAGGCTGTTCTGCCTGTAACATAGCCAGAAACTAGAAACAACCTAGATGTCCCTCAAACGAAGAATGGATAAAGAATATGTGGTACATTTACACAACAGGGTATTACTCAGCTGTTAAAAACAATGAAATCATGAAATTTACAGGCAAATGGATGGAACTAGAAAAAAATTCATCCTGAGTGAGGTAACCCAGAAAGACAAACATGGTACGTACTCACTTAAAAGTGGATATTAGCTGTAAAGTGAAGGATAATTATGCTACAATCCACAGACCCAGAGAGGCTAAGAAACAGGGAGCACTCAGGGAAATGCATGGATCTCTTTGGGAAGTGGAAATAGAATAGATTTCTCTGGTGAACTGAGAGTAGATGGGGATGGAAACAGGGGAGATCAGGTGTGTGATGGGGATGGGGAGAGCAGAAATTGAGAGAGAGATTACTGGGAAAGATGACTGGAATTGAGGGACATTTCAGGGGCTAGATAGAAACCTGGTGCAATGGAAACTCCCTGGAATCGACAAGGCTGAACCTAGTAATGGGGCATATGGAGCCTGAACAGGCCATCTTCTGTAACCAGGCAAGACTTCCAGTGGTCGGACTGGGACGCCAACTCAGCCACAAAACCTTCGACCTATAATTTTCCCTGCCTCAGGATATACTGGGGTAAATGTGGTGCACAACTTGTGGGAGTGACCAGCCAATGACTAGCCTAACTTGAGACCAACACCAAAAGAGGGTGAGAGGGGGCCCATGCCTGATATTGCCTAGATGGACAGGAACCAGAGGCTAGATAGCACAGAGACCTAGAATAGAACCAAACATGACTGGCAAAAAAAAAATCAATGAAATGATCCCTAATGATACTCTACTATACATGTGTACCAGAGCCTATCATAATCTCATCAGAGAGGTTCCATCTTGCTGGATAGGACCAAGCACAGAGACCTATAGCCAAACATTAGGTAAATTTCAGGGAATCCCAAGGAAGAGGGGGAGGAAGGATTATAGGAGCAGAGGTTTGGAGGACACCACAAGAACATGGCCAATAGAATCAACTAACCAGGGCTCATAGGGGTTCACAGAGACTGAAGCAACAATCAGAGAGCCTGTGTGGGTCTGACCTAGGTCCTCTGCATATATGTTATGGTTTTGTAGCATGCTGATCTTGTGGGACTCCTAACAGTGGAATCAGGGACTGTCTCTGGCTCTTTTACCTGAGTTTGGGACCCTTTTCTTCCCATTGGGTTGCCTTGTCCAATCTTGATAGGAGGGCAAGTGCCTAGTCTTATTGTAACTTTTTATGCCCTATTTGGTTGATAGCCCTGTGAGGCTTGCTTTTTTCTGAAGGGAAAGTAGGAGAAGTGTACCTAGGGGAGAGGGGATGTGGGAAGGGGGGACTAGGAGGAGAGGAGGGAGAGGAAACTGTGGTCAGGAGGTAATACATGAAAAAAAAGAATTAATGCAACAATCACTATTCTACAATTGCACTTGCTGTAAATGAAATGACTCTGTGACAGTCTTTTGAATATGTCTTTTTTTACTTGTATATTTGTGTGATTCCTTCACTCTAATTTTTGCATGAGGTCATTCTTTCCTTTACATGAATATAAATATAACACACCTTACACATCTCATAATCTAAAGTGAAGCTTGAATTCTTATGAGTAGTGCTCCAAGAACACTCTTATATGTGCCTCTTGTTTGTATTTCCACACATTTTTACACATTTTTAGTAGTTAATATCTAGAGTAGAAATACTGAGAATGGGATACATGTACTACTTTGCTTTCTGTTGCTGTGATAAACACCACGAACAAAATCATCTAACATTTCCAAGTCACAATCCATCCTTGAGGAAAACAAGGGCAGGAACTCAGAGCAGAATCCATGGAGGGATGCTGCTCCTGGCTTACTCACAGGCCTGTTCCCAGCTAGATTTTTCATACTGTGCTGACCCACCAACCAGGTGTTATGATACCCTCACAGACATGGGTATGAAAGGGAAAAATCAGTAGCCATCTTGAGAGACGTTTCCCTCTCCCCTCCTCCAAAGGTATTTACTGACCAGTAGTTTTAGAAGTGACCAGAAGTTGAACTTATAAGGCTGGGACAATAAATCTATATATCCTGGACTTGGCAAAACAAGATATGAGGAGTAATGGGCTCAACTGACCAGAAATTGAACTCAGGGAAGAGTAGGACAGCAACAATAAATCTGAATGTGTATATCCTAGGTTCAACAAAAGCAGGACATAGGGAATAAAAATTTATGACTCTTAGATACCCTGAATCCTATTAGCCATTAGTAACTTTATGCTTATAGATCAACAAGTAACTTCAAAGAACTACATCACCCCTAGCCCCCTTGTCCAATCCCAAGCTGCATGTAAACCTTTCCTATATAAATCCCTTAAAGTAAGTGCTCAGGGCCATTCTCCTCCACCTGCTGTGTCGGATGTTGGACTCAGACCAAGCTTGCTTGTTTTGTTATTAAAAACCTCTATGTGCTTGCATCAGATATTGACTCTGTGGTGGTCTTGCTTGGGGGTCTTGCGACCTGGGCACAATATTTGGGGGCTCATTCTGGATCCCCTGCTTCCCCCAGACCCTAATCTGAGGGGTTTTCTAACCAGCTGGTAAGTTTCTGTGTGTCTTTGTTTGTCCTTGTCTTTGTGGCTCTGTACATTTATTTTCTGAGGTACAGTCAAACCTGATCGAAGTAATTCCTCTACTGAGTTTGTTTTTCATATGAATGAAATTGTGTCTTTTTCACTTAGTATAATGATTTCAAGGTTCTGTATAATGAACATATATTGAAACTTCATTCTTTTACTTATGAATGATATTTCATGGACCTCATTTGGCTTCTTGATTTAGGGACTAAGCTAGTTAAATTTTGCCAACTTAACACTAGCTAGAGTCAGCTGGGAAGAGAAAACCTCAATTGAGAAAATGCCTCCATCAGGTTGGTCTGGGGGCAAGACTGTGAGGGCATTTTCTTGATCAATGATTGATGTGGAGAGGATCAGCTCATTGCCAGCAGTATCATCCATGGGCATATGGTCCTGGGTTGTATAAGAAAACAGTCTGAGTGAGCCATGGAAAGCAAGCCAGTGAGCAGCATTCCTCTATGGCCTCTGCAACAGCTCCTGCCTTCAGGCACTTGCATTCAGTTACTGACCTAAATTCCTTCAAGGATAGACTGTGACCTGGAACTGTAGGCATCATTAACCCTTTCCTTCCCACAGTTGCTTTTGGCCGTAATGGTTTATCACAGAAACAGAAGGCAAAGTGAAACAGGAATATTGAAGTTATCGTGTTTTAAATACTGTCCTCAACTCCAAGAAGTAAAACACTTCTTGGTCACATTTTTAAGAGGTCTGCCTTTCATTTTCCAAAGGGCTGGAACATTTCATAACCTATACGTGGTGCTACAAGATTCAGATTTCTCAGCATGTTGGGTGGTGGTGACTTTTCTACTATACCCATAGTACTGCCAGTGAAGATCCAACTGTATTTTCATTTTCATTTGCTTCCAAAGCAGCTGGTGAGCACACTTCCTTGTGTTTGTTGGACACATCTGTGTATCACAAATACAGAAATACATATGCAAATCCTTGCCCATTTTTAATTGAATTACCTTTGTAGTGTAGAGCTGTCAGTGTTCTACAGATAGTTGCTGTAAGTCCCTTGTCTTGTCAAGGAAACGATGCAGAGGTATTTTTGTGTTGTTCATCATCATCATCATCATCACTCTAACTGTGTGTGTGAGTGTCTGAATACATGTACGTGTACCATGTACATGCTGTGTGCCCATGGGGAAGAGAGAAGTGGAGTTACAAATCAGTGCGAGCCTTCATGTGGTACTGGGAACCAAATCCAGGTCCTCTGCAAGAACAGCAAGGGTTCTGAGCAACTGAGCCATCTCACTAACCCTGACTTTGTGTTTTTTAATTCACATATAGGATAACTTTGCCTAATTTAGTTCTACAATATTTTTTGCTGTATTTTCTTTTACAGTAATTTTTATTGAGTTAATATTGTGTACAGTGTAAGGAAGGGGTTCAAGTTCCTTCTAAATAAATTTCCCATAGATGTTGACATCTGACTTCTGAACTCCCAGTTCTATCTGCCAGTCACTTTATTTTATAGTCAACACTGATTATTTTTGAACAGAAAATAAATCCTGCATTCCTTGAATGAACACAGATAGCTGCTGTTCTGTAGCAATTTATTTAAAACTGGGTTTGATTTGCTGATATTCATTGCATTTAGAATTTTTAGCCTATAATCAGAAGAGAGATACTTTTCTTTTAAAATGATATTTATGTGAAGGCTTGCAAGTCTTTAAAAATAAATGTAACTTATATTTCCTCTTTATCCTGGGATATATGTAATACACACACACACACACACACACACACACACACACGTATGTATATATATATATATATATATATATATATATATTATACCTAGAATATTATACCTATTGTAATACATATTTTGAGGAATTTCTAAGAATTGGTATCTGTGCCCTCTAGAGAAAATGAACAAATAGAATATGTGTGTATGTGTGCTGTAAAACAAAAGCGTGTATAAAGTCAAAATTTTAGAAATACACATACACACACACAGAAAGAGAAGAAAAGCAAGATATGAGTCTAGTTTATTAAGAAACTTGTTCAATGGCCACGGAGTGGACAATCTGAAATCCAGGGACACAGAAGACCGGAGAGCAGGAAGTAGAAGGCACTGAAACAGCAGACAACATTCCTTCTCTTCAGTAGCCTCTATCGTCTTTTCTCAAGGGTTTCACCGGGCTTGGTGAGGCTTGTCCACATCATGAAGGGTAGCATGCTTTTCTCAAGTTTACAGATTTAAACACTAATTTCATTTAACAATATCTGCACAGAGACATGTTGAATGGTGTTTGGCCAAATGCCTGTGTTTCATGAGTGAGGCATGTTGACAAATAAAACTAACTGTCACAGGTCTTAGCCCCTTTACTTCGTCCATTTTGACAAGGGTTCTGTAGTAGTTTGGTCTTTTCAACATAACTTTGTTAATTCCTCTTTTGCCTTTGTTTCCTATTTTGTTAATTTCTATACTCAGGTGTTTTTACGTTTGAGTTTTTCTTTTTTTATCGAACTTGATATTATTTGTCTTCTTGATATAGATCCTTAGAACACAAATTTTAAGTCTTTTTTTTTTTTGCAAAGATGCATTGATGCTGTGCATGTATTCTAAGGATGCTTTGGGGACATTCTACAAGTTTTAAAGTGTCCTTTAAATTACATTTTGTTCAAAATGTTTCCATTGATCACTGACATTCCTCCTCTTCTTTGACTCCTTGGTTCCTTTAGAGTTACATTGAAGACATGGTGGCCTCCTGGTAATTTCTTCTCAGGTCCATGTTAGGCATTTTGCACGTTTCCTGCACTTCGAATTTACATGCCTGGCCTATAGATGCAAGTTAATTCCTGGAAACTCTGGGAGGGAAGGGCCTCTGTGTGCTGATCCAGCAGCCCACACATGAGTAAAACTAAAAGGCTAAGAATGTCTTGGCTAATGTTCAGGAAACTTCCATTTTAAAACAAAAAGCCCCTGGGAAGAACATTGGCTTTTATTGGGGGCCAAGGAACTCCCAAGCTGGCTGTGACTACTAGGTCTGCTAGTCCTAAAAGCACTGGACCTGTTTGTCTTTGAAAAGGGTTAGTGACTCACTTGGGGTTAGCCAGAATGAATATTTCACCTACAGGGACTGATTTGTCAAGAAACATAATGCTTAGCACAGAAAACATTCTAAAAATTGGAACTTAGACTGACATAATATCATCAATGACTCCTAAAGTAATACAAGCTATAGCTATTGCTTTTAGCTGCCCCCCCCCCAAGAACCTGATGATAAGATCCTATTGAAAGGTTTCCGCACCTCGATATCAAGTCTCTCCACCAATGCAATAAGCTGAATCAAGCCGAACTAAGAATAAAAGACCAAGTTTATTGGGCAAATGTGTTCTGGGTGATTTTCCCGGCCCCCAGAGATGAGACCAGGAAAGGAAACTGGAAAAAACTCATGACCACTCTCTAGGAGGCAGTTTCAATGTTCTGTAGGCAAGGTCTTGAGTAGCTCCAGGGGAGGAGCCCCTGCTTGCTGGGCTTTCTAAGAGGGGGAAGGTTTGGAATGGGGGAGAATAAGGCTGCAGCGGAGCTTCCAACTTAATCACCTATTGCTGAAGACATCACAGACTTCAAGAGAAGAAGAGAAATCAAGTTGGTACTGTTCTGGAAGCTTCCTCCTGGTGCCTAGCTCTCATAGTGCCAGAAGGTAATAATGTATGTTGGCAAGGACCTATGACATTTGAGAGCTACAGTAATGACCGGCCTAGCAAGATGTGCCCATTGATGCAATCATGGCACAAATGTCTTAGGGATAACTAATACCTTTCTGCTTGTATAGAAGGCTCACTCAACAGGAGGGAACTTATGCCTGGTATTGTGAACCTGACCAAGAACCCATGAGGTCACAGATCCAAGAGGAGAACCTACTATTATTTGCTAGACTGGTATAATATCCAACTGCCTTCTAAATTATTTATCATTAGACCCGTAAATAGGTACATTGTTTAGTCCTCTTCAGAGAGTCTTTATTTATTTATTTGTTTGTTATTTTTTATTTGGCAGTGGACAGAGGATAAACCACAACTAGCCCAAATGCAGGGAACAAGCAACTATAAAGGGCTCATCCCCCCAAAAAGACAATATCTATGTCATCCCCACTACCCTCAGGCTATGAAAGGAGGAGTGGAAAGATTGTAAAAGCCGGAGTACTGGGAAGACTATTATAAATTAGCGTCTTCCGTATATGCCAGGAAAGTTGCACCCATGAGCTCTCAGCAACTGTGGCAGCCTGCACTAGAGCAGACTAATTGACATTCCAGTGTGAATGGGGGAGGAGTCACAGGCCTCCCTGCTAGTCCAGGAGCTGAGGAGCAGTCAACAGCTGCTGGGGGAAGAAGAGTCAGTTGTCTTAGGGGATGTGGCCTCTTGTAGGTTGCTCCTGCCCCACTGGACAACCCTACACCCAAACACACATGGGCAGCACTAACTGGACTCAGTGAGTTACATATTTAGAGAGGAAGAAGAGGGGACAGAAGACATGGAATAGTGAGGGGGGCATGAGAGGGAACCCAGGAGGAGCTGGAGGGGAGTGAAGAGTCTATGTGATCAAAATACATTATGTCTACATATGAAATTATCAAAAAGTAACTTTTAGAAAGCATTGGAATGTGTTTATCATTTAGTGGCATATAAAACACTTGCTTAGAGATTACTCACGCAGAAAGCTATTTTTTCAAAAAAAAAGATCCTTAAGAAAAAAGAGTATATACTATAGTGTGGATACGTATAGTGCATTTTGTTAACAGAAATAACCCAAGCACAACCAACCAAACACTAGGGCGTACCTCCATGTATGAAATCTAAAATGTCAATTTAACAGAGGGTTAGGGAGGAGGCAGCAAATGGCTACCAGAGGCTAGGACTGGGGGTGAAAGTTTGCAGAGATATTGGCCAGAGGATAGAAAATTTCTATTAAATAGAAGTAATTTGGTTCAAGAAACAACACAGTATGGTGACTACAGTTAGTAGCGGGGTGTTGTATTCTTGAAAATTATGAAAGAATGGAGTTCAAATTGTTCTTATCACAAAAAAAGGAAGTATGTTAGGTAATGACTATGCTAATGAGCTCAGCCCACCACCCAAAATCTTACACAGTACAAGATATTATGGTACACGGTAAGTATATACATCTTGCCATCAACAAATAGAATAAAAGGTCTTTTTCTGCATTAAGATGATTCATTTGCATAACACCCTGATACTTTTTCCTCCAATGATTATGTTTTTATAGCAGTCTAGTCATTGGGCATCTTTTTAATTCCTAGGTACTGGAGAGTAATTTAAGAAAAGCAGTAGAAGTATGTCCTTCAATCAAAACAAAGAGTATTTGTGTTATGATGTGTTTATTTAAAGGGGCAGCCATCTTTTTTTGACTAAAGCTATTTCACTCCAAGTTACAATCAAGCATTTTCGTTGTACATATGGAGTCCAAGTGTGTGTTGAGCACTTCCTGCTCAAACATTCTCAATAAACCCCAATCAAAACAAGAGGGTTTTTCAGGGCTGAGAAAGGTTAGCTCTGCCACCAATCCGTAAGGCTGAAGGATGAAGGCTTGGAATGCTGCTCTCTTACTCTGTCCATGTCTGAACAGAATTAATAGGCTTGTTTTGAAAGATTTATCTTACCTTTATTTATTTGTGTGGGTATCTGGTCACATGTGTGTGGGTGCTAGTGGAGTCCAGAAGAGGGTGTCAGCTCCCCTCGAGCAGAGTTACAAGGAGGTGTGCACCACTGCTGTGGGTGCTGAAAATCTCACCAGGTCCTCTGAAAGCTCAGTACATGCTCTTAACCATGGAAATATCTCTCCAGCCCTTAGACTACTTTCTCGGTACCATGTACAATGTTTTAACTTTAAGACTCTTACTCTGAAAGAGCTGGTGACTTCCAAATATCAAAACTATAAATTTTACAATATTTATGGTTTAAACACCCAGGATTACATTGGCTAAAGTGTACAGAATAGAAATAGTTGCATCTTTGGTAGCAAATAAAATTCTACCAGTATTTGCATTGTTTAATATTTTATAATATTTAAATAAAACATTGAGATGGTTAAAGCATGGGGTCCCCATTAGATGAGGTGACAGAGATTTCAACTCAACAAGCAATGCTAAATTGTTTGGTTATTGTTTACTGTTATTAGTAATGTTATTTCCAATTGATAAACCTTAATTTTTGCAATTTGTAAACTTTGAAAATTTTAACTTCACAAATACTCATGATCATTCATGATAATATTTAGATACTGAAAGAGATGTTATATTAATGCATATTTATGCTTCTGGTAGCAATTCAATGAAGCCATCATATTTTCAAATATACAACAATGAAAATTAAAATCTTCCTTTCCAACATTCCCTAGATGACTCTACCTCCTGCTTCCATAACATAATGCTTAGAAGTCTTTCTTAAAGGCATAATACAGAGAGGGTGAGACTTATCACAACATCAGACAAAAAAAAGAAATGAAACATTGCTTATATTCTGCAGTGAAGTTTAGGGTCGAGAGTGTTTCTAAAGTAACTGCCACCCTCCTCCTGATCATTATATTCGCTATGACTAGAGAGTAGAATTGCTGTGTGAACAGCTCAAGAGTGTGTGTGTGTGTGTGTGTGTGTGTGTGTGTGTGTGTGTGTGTGTGTGTATCAGAAAGACAATCTGATATATATGTGCGTATTAAGAGAGGAGCAGGGTGTGCTTTATTGTAACTTTATACACTCAAGTTATAAACATGTTACAGTGCGTCTTGTTTTGCTTTGAACAAAATTCCATTGTAGGAAACAAGCCAGAGCATAGCCCACTGAGGCCTGTGCTATATGTGGAACCTGCCTCCAGGCCCAGGATGACATCCCACAGGGCAGAAACTCACAGCACAGCGGGTGGCTTGACAGCTTGGAAAGGACCATTTCCCTTTGAACCTGTCCAATTTCTTGGGTCAACTGACTTAATTAAAGCTTGCTTCTCTCAAACTGCTTGTGCAGAAATCCACAAAAATTAGAATGCAAGCTAGGAAATTGATTTGAACACCGATTGTTCTGGTAGGAGCCAATAAACGTTCCTGTCTGAACTGAGATGTTTAATGAGAAGGAAACAGAGCCTCAGAGTCTGAGAAAAGACAGTCCTGTGTCACCAGGGTGTGTGAGAGACACCACTCTACCTTTACTTAAAGCGCTGATATGTTGTAGATAATGTGACAGCTAGAACTATGGCTAGCTTTATTTCCAGGTCACTAAAGTAAAATAAGAAGCCCCAAGTCTCCGCCTTGCAGAACACATTGAAAGCTTGCTGTTCACGGAGAAGAGAGTGCACAGTTGATCTTGGCTGCTCCACTGGATCACAATGACTGTTTTCTGTTTTCTCTGCTCCTAAAGTCATGTTTCATTTTCAAGAGTGACTCTGGATGGATTTCCCTGCTGTGGTTCTTCTCGCTGTGGGTTATTCAGAGTTTAAGTTCAGAGGCTGACCATTCCCACCCCGAAGAAAGGCTCTCAGCATATTGCAGCCAGCAGTACTGTGAGGGGAAGCAGGTGTCCAGTGCCTGTGACTCAGTGAAATAAAGCTCCCCCACCCAGGAATTGGATCCTAGCAAGGTGGAGTAGGGGCGTGTGGAATTTTAAAGAACACTCACCCATCAGGTACTCCAGGAACATGTGGCTGAAAGAAGAAATGGAACGTCCTAGCCGATATCATGTGACCTGCACTGACTCACTGGTAAACTGTGTGCTCCACCCCAAATAGTCTCTCTAAGTTGCTGACTGCAGGTCATTTTCAGGGACAAGTTCATCCTTTGGAGTCCTTGCACACTGCTGATGGAGACGTAATGTAGCCTAACAACTAGGGAAGTCAGAATGGGAGTTCTTCCGAAAACCAATTCAATGAATGAAATGAGGTCAGAATGACAAAGACTGTGTTTTCTCCCACTGTGGTTTCTAGATTTTGTAGGGAGTCATAAAATAGTGTCTGTGAAGCTGTCTAGGGGATGGAAAATAATCAATGAGTTTGGGGAGGGATTAGAAAGGGGACACCACTGGGGTGCAGGAGGACATGTGCAGAGTGCATTGTACCCTTGTATGAAAATGTCCCAATGAAACACAGTACTATGCACAAGGAATATATATCAATAGCAAAGAAATTAAATTTCAGAATAACAAGTTCATCTTTATATGGAGCTATGTTGTCTGTAAAATGAGGCATCAGCCTATGACTTCCGTGACATTGCAATAGAAATCAAGTCAAGAACTTGAAGCCAACCCACTGGCAGACTTTCCAATTGTCACCTTTGGCATCATAGCTTTGCCACGTGGAAGCGGCCCCGCCTTTCTGGCTGCCTGACTGTGCACATCACATGCTCATACTTCTTGATGGAAGGAAGAGGCTACCTGTGAGTGCTGAGAGCTCTGTCCTTCCCAGGCAGTCCAGCTGGCCAGTGACCTGAGCCCAACAGGCTGCTGTGTGCAGAGGGGATGTCTGGAAGCCAGAGCGCAGGAGCTGGAAGCCCAGAGATGGTCAGTGTTCCAGAGACTACACTAGAGACCGCATTGATCTTCTCAGATAAGACTTGTGCCGGGAGGGCCTACCTGCCTCCCCTGGCCGTTTTGTGAGCTTCTCAGCACACATCATCACTTTCATCAAGCACCTTTGCCTGCTCACTGTGTATGAAATAGAAGTCTATCGAATATTCTACATAATTTTTGTTGAAAGATAATTCCTATAACATAAAATCCACCTTTTAACAGATTTTTTTTTTTGCATTTACGTATTCAACTAGTATTTGTATGTGCATGCCAGGGTGCACATGTGGAGAACAATTTATGGGAGTTGGTTCTCTCCTTCCACGATGTGGGTCCCAGGAATTGAAATCAGACCCTCCTTGTCTGCCCATTTCCAGGTTTGTTATTACATCATTTTCTTTGTTTTGTTTACCAGCCTGGACTAATTTGTCCAGGTTTTTATGCTTTGTCATGTATGATCACTGTAGTCTCAGTGCATTTAACTTAGTTGTATCCTAATTGGACATAGAGTCTATAAATAACTCGAAGTCACATATCTTCCAGCTAGGCTCTGCATGCTGTAACATGTCTTCAGTCCTCCGGAGGCACTTGAGCACATCCCTCATTTTGGACATATATAGCTCATGAAGAAGAGCCTTGGGGTTGGCAAGAAGTGAGAGTCTCGGGATTTTTCACTTTCCTTTTTAAAGACGGGTGTTGCTGTGTTGCCCAGACTGGCTTCAAACTCTTGTGCTCCGATGATCAGCCTGTCTTAGCCTCCCATGTAGCAGGGCCTACAAACATGGACCCCTGATCTGGCTGGTTCTGGTCTGTACCAATGTTTCCCCAACATATGCACCTTCCTAGAGTGCCTGAGACTTGTCAACCCGATATAAACAGGGTCAGGCTTTGCAAAGCATCTGTGAACCTCTTGTTCCTCGGGCTTTTGCCACAGCTGTCAATGCCACCTCGAGGTGACATGATCTGAAACAATTGCCAGTGGATGTTCCCCACCTATATCCCCGGAAGGAGTGTGTTTTCAGGCAATGAATACAGTCAGGCCAAATCAAGACAAGTCCTGTCTAGAGAGTTCCAAGGTAGAACCAGACAAGTCAGAAACTGACCATCGCCTTCAGAGGGAGCTTTGGAAGCACAGGGCTATCGTATTCCGTCTAATGAGTGCTGGGTTGCTCTTTTCAAAACTACCATGAGGATGGAGCTGTTGTAGCTGTTGCAATGCAGCTTGGAGACGGAAGTGGGAGCAGACATAGTTACTGTCATGCAACAACGAAGAGTTGGGAGCAGCTTAAGCGCTATGGTGCTTGTCTGGCACACCACGGCCCTGGGTTCAACCCTCATCACCACTGGAGGTGGGATATAACAGCGTCCTGTCATTGCTGAGACTCACTAGTCCTGACTTCTTAGATTTTAGGGGGGAAAACATAATCTTCATTCCAGAAAAATTGTTTGGTTTTCTTTTCTTTCTTACTTTTTCTTTTTGCCATTATCCTTGTTACATTCATGTCAAATTGAGGTTCTGGGGTCCTTTCTCAGCAACTCTAAAAGAGCTTGCACAGTGCTTTTCACTCTGTTGTCTTCGTAAGTAAGAATTTGCCTGAAATGCCTCAGATTGATACAAACAGTCAGCAAATGAGTTAGTTCTCAGGGACTATTTTGAGGAAAAAGTTTAGCAATGTACCAGACTCCTCAAATCAATGCAAAAACTTTAAAGAAACTTTCACTTGTATTATAATCAGATAGTATTAAAAAAACATTTTGGCATCGGGCATGGAGCATGGTGGTACATGCCTTTAATCCCAATGCTCAAGAGGCAAAGGCAGGCAAATCTTT
>CABHPR010143336.1:45038-58402 GCA_902168415.1 Peromyscus melanophrys | reverse complement strand
CATGGAGTCAATTTTTATCAGATCCCTTTTACTGTCTTGTTTCTTGACATGTCACAATTTTTAGTTCAACATTTTTAGACTGTTACAGTGTTATCATGAGGGTTGTTGTTTGTCGTTCTAAGGCCTATTTTGCCTGTACTCAGGCAGACTTATTTCCCCTGCACTGTATAGCAGCTCTGTCAGTTCTTCCCTTTTCAAGGTTTTTACTCATTGGCTTCATATCTGGGGTTGAGGGTGAGGATGGGAGCAAGTCTGGAAGGAATTCCTTCCTGCACCTATTGTTATTTGAGGTTAGCAAAGAACTTGGGCAAAGATTATAGTCAGATTTTTAAATTTGCCCTTTCTGTGTCCTTTTTTGGGCGGTGGGTGGGGGATATACCCCTTTTGTTTCCAGCCCATTTGCTAGTGGTCTCTGTTCTTTGACGTCCTAACCATAAAGGTTTCCGTTTGCTGCTGCTTGTGTTATGTATGATTAGGGAATACACTGAGTTAAGAAATGTCAACTCATCTGTCATGTAACTTTTGATAGTAGATTCTGCCTAGGGAAGATTCTTCTGTGGTCTACATTATGTTATTGCCAAGTTACCAGGGTTATCCGGGGTTTCTCTCCCCTGCATGTAGAATTTGGCAACCAACCAATGATCTGAGCAAAGTTGATGCTCAGATAGTGGGTCTTTACCTCCACTTCCAGTATATCTGTTTTAATTCTCTATTTGTACTTGCAATGTTGAGGTTTTCTCTTCCATGTTGAGCTGCTTGGCTTCCTGGTTCTCTTCATCCTAGGAGTTGGACTCAGGCTCTGTTCCTTTTCTTTCACTGTGATTTGCTTTTGAGATTTTCTAGTGTTTTAAATAGGCTTTAAATTTTTTTAAATTTATGTATATGGATGTTTTGCCTGCATGTATGTCTATGTACCACTTGGGTGCCTAGTGTCACGGAGGCCAGAAAAGGACATTGATCCCTTGGAACTGGAGTTACAGACGCTTGTGATCCGTTGGTGAAATGTTGGTGCTGTCACCAGAGCTTTTAACCAGAGAAATTTACCTGACTACATTGAGACAAAATTCCTATTTGTTCCTTGGATTTCCATTTATTTTAAAATTTTTCATGTGTCATGACTATATATGTTGTATTCAAGTCCCTCAAAAATCCTACAGTTCTTGATGTTTCTAAATATGACTGTTCAGTTCCTTGTCAATTAATTTATGGATTTATGTTACACTCCCTAGGAATATTTTTTAAAAAGATTTATTTATTTATTATGTATACAGTGTTCTGTCTGCATGTGTCCCTGCAGGCCAGAAGAGGGAGCCAGATCTCATTACATATGGTTGTGAGCCACCATATGGGTGCTAGGAATTGAATTCAGGACCTCTGGAAGAACAGCCAGTGCTCTTAACCTCTGAGCCATCTCTGCAGCCCTCCATAGGAATATTTAAAGTGTGTTAATCAAAAGGAAATTTTAAATGTTTTCTAGAACATTTTCAATTATTTGTGATTTTTATATCATCTTACTTAATTTTCTATTGCTGTGACAGCACAATGACCAATGCAGCATATGATGGGATGCATTTAATTGGGCTCACTGTTTCAGAGGGTTTGAATCCATGATGTTGAAACAAAGGTACATGGTGGCAGAAATAGCTCAGAGCTGTATCTTGATGCAAAAAGCTGTCTTTAGAAATGACTTAAGTCTTTTGAAACCTTGAAGCCTGCCCTCAGTGACACATCTTCCCCAACAAGGCTATACCATCCAGACCTTTCCAAACAGGTCCATCGATTGGAGACCAAGCAAGCATTCAAACATTTGAACTTATGGGGTCATTCTCATCCAAACTACCACATATATGTTGTGTATTTTCTGCTCTTCTAGGTGCTACAGTCTCTTCTATACCTAAGTTGGGAGTTTATCAAATGATCTTAAAGTTTCTGGTCCTTCAGAATTACTATTCTGAGTTCCGGTAAAGGTTTTCTATTTAGTTAGGAATTAACTGAGCGTCTAGGTGTCTTTGACTGTCAATCACAAGTGATTCATTCACTTTTTGGGGTAGTCTCTATACCTATTGGTCATTTTTTTTTCTTTCTTTTTTTTTTTTTTTTTTTTTTTTGGTTTTTTGAGACAGGGTTTCTCTGTGTGGCTTTGGCGCCTTTCCTGGAACTCACTCTGTATCCTAGGCTAGCCTCAAACTCACAGAGACATCCGCCTGGCTCTGCCTCCCAAGTGCCGGGATTAAAGGCATGCACCACCACCGCCTGGCTCCTGTTGGTCATTTCTATACAGAGGTTACTTTAGGACATTTAGTTCACTCACGTCTCTTCTTGACTAGTCCTTACCAGTCTCAGTCACCCACACCTTTAGTTATTTGGCTTTGTATTTAACTGGAAGTTCTAAGCCTTCTATTCTTTCATTGTTCTCTCTTAAAAAATAGATTATTTGTATTATGTGGGGAAAGGGGGGTATGTGTTTGCCGTGGTGTGTGTGTGTGTGTGTAGATCAGAAGACAGCTTGCTGGAATCAGTTTCCTCTTTTCACTATGTGACTCCCAGAGATTGAACCCAGACTCTTGGGCTTGGCAGCAAGCACTGTTGCTAGAGTTTTCCTGCCTGGCCCACGGTCAGGATAAATCTCTTTCACCTGCCAGTCCCACAGCCGCTCAGACCCACCAAGTAAACACAGAGACTTATATTGCTTACAAACTGTATGGCCGTGGCAGGCTTCTTGCTAACTGTTCTTATATCTCAAATTAATCCATTTCTATAAATCTATACCTTGCCACATGGCTCGTGGCTTACTGGCATCTTTACATGCTGCTTGTCCTGGCGGTGGCTGGCAGTGACTCCCTCCGCCTTCCTGTTCTTTTTATTCTCTCTGTTAGTCCCGCCTATACTTCCTGCCTAGCCACTGGCCAATCAGTGTTTTATTAGCAACACATTTGCCATACAGAACATCCCACAGCAAAGCACCATTACCTACAGCCATCATTGTTTTCTTTTGCTTAAAAGATCTTTCTCTCTAATAATTACTATACTTGAATTTCTAGTTTGAAAGATAAAAATAAGCACTGGAGAGATATGCAAATTGGTGAATTGCTTACTGTACAAACATGAGGACCTGAGTTCAAATCTCTGGCACACATGTGAAATAGTCAGGCATGGTGGCATGTGGCTATAACGCTAGTGCAGGAGGCACTGGAGACAGCTGAATTCCTTGAGCTCACTGATCTGTCAGTCTAACCTGTCAGTGAGTACAGTGAGAAACTGTCTCAAGATAAGGTGGAGAACAGTTGAAGGCAATCCACATTGACCTCTGGCATCCATATGCATGTGCACATAGACACAAACACACAAAGAAATGATTTCACTGTATTTTCACTGTAGAAAAGCTCTTGTGTGACAACTCTGTTTAAACTAAGCCTACCAAGATAAAGGATAGACAAAGACACAAGAGGGCTGGGGTTTAAAGGGACATCTGTTGGTAATAAGGAACAAACATCAGTTCCTGTGTATGTAGGTGCTGGGTACATTGGAAAAGAGCATGGAATTTTGGCTAAATTGGATTTTAATCTTAGCTCTAAAATTTCTTCAAAATATAGAAACAGGATAATGTAGAGCTGTTTAAAATTGTTTTAAGTAGAAGGAAATATAGGAGCTTGTTAGTTCATTGATACCTCGTGAAAACAATAAGTTGTCTCTTTATACTTTTTATTACTTTTTAAAAATGTCCTTCTGTGGATCATCTTCATTAATTCTTACTATCTAGAAATAGTGTTCCAAGGAACACATACTTACTATGTTAGAGTTGTCCTGGGGTTTCTGTCATAGCTCTCTTTGTCTCCTCTCTATATAACATCTGAGAGATAGAATGTTTCTCTCAGCTGACTTTTGATAGTTTCCTTAAAAAGTGTGCAGACCTAACCAACAGGCCCAGCCTCTGCAGTAGACTATCTCTAAGTTATTTGGAACATAGACTTTCTGTTTTGTCTTACTATGAGCAGGGATGTATTTTCTCGAAACTCTTTTCAGTACTCCAGCAATTGCTTTTGAAGATCCAACAATAGTATACTTCAGATTGCCTACTGCGATGCGGATATTTGGGACTCAAGTGCCAATTTTTAGAAGGAACTTTTTAAGCTAAGCAGTTTAGGTAGAGGAATGGAAAGCCTTTGAAAGTTTTTAAGAGTTTTTTTTTTAAATTTCATTGAAGCAAATATGCCAAGAGGCTTATTGATAGATGACAAGGTTAGAATGGACAGCAGCTTTATTGATAAAAAGGGAAAGAAGGAATCATAAGAAAGTTTTGAAGCATGTGATAGGGGAAGGTGAGAAGTCAAAGGTGACTTCAGGTTTTTTGAACTTGGTGAATAAAGATGACCTGAATTGATAGAAGAGACAGAGATGATGAAGCCATATAGAGCTCAGGAAGGTATTTACCTAATTTTGATATTTATCTTTAACTTTTAAAAAATACTATTATTATTGGTAGTAGTATTGTGTGGGTGAGTATAGTCACATGCCACCCCATGCATGTAGAGGTCAGAGGACAACTTCAGGAGTCGGTTCTCCCACTCAGGCTGTAAGGCTTGCACAGGTGATTTTTTTACCCAAAGAGCCATCTCACTGGCCCTGTCTTTGATGATTGTGAACAACTCCTCCTCATTTCACTCCATCAAGTCCAATTAGAAATGAGTGTCGAAAGAATGCTGGAGCCAGGGTCAGGAAACCTGGCTCTAGTCAGAGTTACGGAATTTTGCTAAACAATTTGTACAAAGTTTACATATATATATGTTTATCATTTAGGGTGGTGGTGGGGGGTTGTGTTCACAATCCCTGTAAGTAAAATCTGATCTGTTTTCAAATGAATGTGTGGTTTTCAAGATCAGGACTATTTTTTTTAAGGATTTATTTATTTATTATGTATACAGAAGAAGGTGACAGATCTCATTACAGATGGTTGTGAGCCACTATGTGGTTGCTGGGAATTGAACTCAGGACCTCTGGAAGAGCAGTCAGTGCTCTTAACCTCTGAGCCATCTCTCCAGCCCAAGATCAGGACTATTTTATATACTAAATTATCACTGTTTTTGTAATCCTACTGTTGATCAACATTGTAAACTTCTACAAAGTTACCAAAATTCTGAAGTTATTTTCTGTTCTATATATGAGATTATAAGGCCAATCATCTTGATGATTGGGAAGATTAGATACTTGATATACTTTTAAAATGTTTAGTTAAGGTATTGTGTAAAGCTTTTGAGTTTCTTCGTAACTTTGATAGATTTAGTAGTCATAAACCTTGTATATGTGGAGAAGATATTGATGGGATTCATTGATAAAGCATTTTGTAGTAATTGCACTGTAAGGAAACTTTAGGATAGCTTTATACATACATTTGCCAGCAAAAATTAACTTTCTATTTAGCACCAATTTGGTTAAGGAAATAATAATAATTTGGTCTTAAGATGCTTTGTGCCACTGGACAATGTAACTTAGAGGTGGAGCACTTGAATAGCCTCCATGAGGTCCTAAATTTAATCCCTGGTAGAGAAAAAAGCAAAAACTTTTGGCAATTAAGAAATATAATCCAAGTGAAAATTTATGTAAAATAATCATTCTCTGGATTGTTTTTGCTTTTGGGGGTACTGATTGATGTTTGGAAACATGAAATACTTAGATAATTATTTTAAGTATACTTACTCAATGTAAGTACTATATTATTAAACCGTTACACAAGGGTAGCAAATTTAGCAGATGTATCAAGTGGAAAGTACCTTTAAAAGAATTCTGGGGTTTATTTTAATCTGATTTGTGACATTTTATATGTTTAGTATTTTGTGATCTACTTAGTTCTTTACAAGTATACCATAATAATCTCATATATATAAAATTCTGTGGCTTTTATTCTGCATGGAATAGATTTAAAGGTCAACACTACTCTTTTATGTAGGTTATGGGTGCTACATGTGTGCTTTCAGAGCAGTAGTGTGAGGAAACTTGAAGTGGGATGGCAGGACGGCCTCATCCCTATGACAGTAACTCCAGCGATCCAGAGAATTGGGATCGGAAATTGCATAATAGACCTCGTAAACTTTATAAACATTCAAGGTAGGTAGAATATATGTATATATATTTTCCATATCCAAACTCTATTCAACCTAATTATAAAAACCATTACTTCATTTGATTGTGGCAAGCCCTGTCAGAATGTGGCCTTGTTTACAAAGCACTATGCATGATTGTTTCTCCTGAAATAGCTTTTAGAGAAAGGTTTCTTTTAATTTTTTAGTATTTTTTTTTGTTTTTTAAATACTTTTGCCTCTAGATTATGTTAACATCTTAGGTGACTACATAATTAGGTGTTATAATTTGATCAGTTTGGAATTCTGGCAAGTTAGATTAGTTCTTATGTACTTGAAACTGTCTAACAGAAGTTTGTTTCTTCTTTAAATATATTATGTGTGCAGGTTTCACTTGACAGTTTATATGTTTGTGTCAGTATTTGCCTCAGGACATCTTTATGCAAATGTATTCCATGGGCACACTGATCGAATGGGAAAATTCATCTTTTCAGACAGACTACTGGTTCATTTTGAGTTTGATGTATGAAATGAAATTGATCTCAGAAGTTCATGCTTACCTTTATGTTATTTTTTTAAGTTTGATTTTGTACTGTGTGATAAAAATCAGAATTTCATTTGGAACACTTTGTAATCTGGTATTTTAAGATGTTAACTGACAGCTCATAAATTCCACATTGCACAGGTATGTAAGCATGTTTTCATAGAGAATTTTGCTTTGTGAATATTATGTAGAAGATAATACTGAAAGTTTAGCTTACTCAAATAAAAAATTCTTCTGATCACTGGTAACAAATGTAAACTTTCTTGAAAATAATACCGTAACTTTGAAATCCTTTTTGTAATATTAAAAACTGTTTTGAAAACCTTAAACTATATATTTAGAAAATATGAATGATTAAATACTTCCTAACTTCCTACCTGACACAAGATACTTACATATATTGTAGAATTTCATGTATTGTCTTAAGTTGATGTTTATTTCATTAATTTACAAGTACATGCCACACAGTGTAAATATTTTTTGGTTTGTTTTATTCTCTGTGTATATGTCATTCAAGTAGGACTCTCATTTATTTCCTAGATAATTATCTTGTTCATATTTTGGAGGCTTGAATGATATATGAATTTTATCATTGTGTGGGACTATAGTTGTATGTATCATAGTGTGTGTGTGTGTGTGTGTGTGTGTGTGTGTGTGTGTGTGTGTGTGTTTCAAGTGAATTTTGTGTTATGCTTTCTAATTCTTGATATGTTTCTGCTGGTGTGCAATAGTACATTATTTAATGAAGAAGTGATAAGGGTAGAAATGTCTTTGTTTGCTTTTAGAAAGGTTCATGCATTCAGTGGGAAAACTTTATAATAGTGATGTTTTCATTTCAGTAACCTTTTTTTATTTCTATATCCTTAATGACTGCATTTTTAATTTTTTGTGGTGCTGGGGATTGAGCACAGGGCTTTGTATATGTTAATGAAGTACTTTGCTACTAAGCTTTGTGTTAGCAACTTCTTGATGCTGTTTTGGGGTAAGCAGTAATAGTACATAGGGTTGTTTGAATGTCAGACATTAAATAAATAGTATTAAAGTTTATTAAATAATAATAAAATAAAAATGAATAATAATATTAAAATATGACATAAAAAATAGTAAGACAGGACAGTGTAGTGGCAGCACCCAGGAGGCAGAATCTGGCAGATCTCTGAGTTCAAGGCCATTCAGGGCTACAAAAACTAAGACCTACTTTGGGGGGTGGCAGGGAAGAGGAAGAGGAAGAAGCAATTGGTTTAAATTTTTTTTAAGCTAGGTGTGGTAGTGCATGCTTATAACCTTAGCACTTGGTAGGTAAAGTCAGGAGACCCAGGAGTTCAAGGTCAGCCAGGACTACATGAAACCCCATCTCAAAACAACAAAATGTTAATGGGAACTAGAGAGAAGACCTGGGTTCAGTTCTCAGCACCTACATTTGGTGCCTTCAGTTCTAGTCCCAGGGGATCCCCATGACCTCAGTCAGGCCTCTGAGGGCACCTGCATGTGCATGCACATGGTATATATCAACTTAGGCAGATATGCATGCATACACCTAAATAATTTTTTTAATTTTAAGAAAAAGACCAGGAAACTCTTTGAGTGGATTGATATTAAGGCTCATTTATATTAAACCCAAATAAAAGCAGCTTACTTTTAGATTTTTTTTTTAAGGAATTTCATTTAAGAAACTGTAAAAAAAAGGATTGTTTGACAAAAACAACAAAACACCTGCCCTCAGTTCAGGAGTGTATTCAAAGGATGTCAGGGTCCTGCGGGCACTACTACAGAGTGCCTGAATATCCATATATGGACCAGTTAGAAAATTGTAGGACACATAAACCATGGCACTGACTTGTAAACTGAAGTTCAGGGAGAGGATCATTGTCAGCTTGAGTTAGGGGAAAATAAGATGAGCTAGTCCCGAGGCGCTTACAGCATTAGAGTGAACGAGGGGCGTATCTGTCAGGACCTTCAGGAGATTACCTTGCCCAGATCTGAGGACGCAGCTTTGAATAGTATCACTGTTTCCATTAGGTAGATGAAAAAAATGAGGTTAATAGTCTTGCCCAAGACTATCCAGCATGTAATCACAAAGATCTAATTTATGGACATGATTCTTATTCATTTTCTTTTTAAAATTTTAAATAATTTGTCATTACAGAGAGAGCAGGTATAATGAACTCATTTCCTATCACCCAGACTGAAGTTACTAATTCATGGATGATATTTTTAACTCTGTATCTCCACCTATTCATTACCACTCCCTGCCCCCTTTTCACTCTTAAGTATTTTGACATTTGAGTAAAAACCCCTGTCTTTTAAGGGTTTTTGTTGTTGTTGTTTTGGGTGGTTTTGATAATTAAATCCAGAGGTAAGAGATACCTGATGCATCATAGTTGCTTATTAGGGTCAAAATCCTCTGATTTGTTTGACTTTTCCCTCACAATCACAAGGTTTATATGTAGCTCTTAGCCATTATCTTTATCTTCTAGACAAAGGGGAATGAAAAAAAATCAACTTTTTGGGGAATTTCCAGCAGGTATCTGCTTATAAGTGGTATGGCTATCTCTAGATCAGGGAGACTGAGAATAAGAAATACAGTTTTTAATTTAGGTATGTTGTTGCCTCAAGGAAGACTGGCAGTTTATAAATAGTAAAATATAAATAGATTTTATAAGTAGTAAATAAATGAGCATTCAGTTTTAGTAGGTAATATAAAAGTTGTCTTTTTAAATGTGCTGTTTTATATATTTTTTAAATAACCTTACATTTTTAGTAGTTTTACTTTAATGCCCCCCCCCCAGCTTCTTTGCTGCCTATGATCAAATAAGTGTGGACTTACAAAAGTAATAATAGTTACTCTCTATGTGTACTGACTTTCGTTGATAATTAAGGACTTAGTATATATAGGAATCGTGATTTCTAGGTAATACAATTTTTTATTTTTGAGATTATCATTTAATTAAAACATTTCTCCCTTCCCTTTCCTCCCTTCAAACCCTCTCATATATCTCTCCCCAGTCTCCTTCAAATCCATGGCCCTTTTTTTTCACCAGTTAATTGCATGCATACATATACTTTCCTCAGTGTTTTTTTGAATGCAGATTTGCTGTGATGGATCTGCAGTTTGTATACAAATAAATTAGGTTAAAATCAGTGAGCTTTGCTTCTGTGTTACATACGTATATGTAACTAGTATAGTTAATATATATGTAGGGGAACTCCCTAGCTTGCTGAAGTTAACAGTGATTTCAACTGAAGTGTATTTGGCCTGAAATGTGATAGCTTTTCTTTGAATTACAAATTAGAGGATTTTTTTTTTTACTATTTTAAAAAAGAAAACTAACACCTCTTTTGTAAAATGTTAAAATGTCTGACTAAGAAACACTAAAAGCTCTTGAATTTGATAGAATATGACTATGTAAAAACTGCTCTCTGCAGTCTGATCTGGTTTCTAAAGATAAATGCATACATCCAATATCAGACTTTGCAAGGTTTCATTTCCACACAGAAGCACGCATGCTAATTTAAAAAAAATTTTTTGGAGACTACACAAAAAAACATGCTTTTCAGTTTCCCTTTAATAGTTAGAATAGGAAAGTTTGGTTCTTAACAGAATAGTTGTCTGGTGGATTCTTAGGTTGCAGGTATTTTCCTTGTGGTTTTAAAGAGCTCACTGTCTAAAAGGGATACACTGATACTGGAAGGAATGAGTTATCTGCATCCTAGTTCCTAAAATCTGGCAAGCCGTCAGAGCTAGAATTAGCTTTACAGATGGCATTTGGCAACATATCTACATATCTCTAAGCCCTCGTCTCCTGCGTTTTCTTCCACCTGCCTATCAATTACAATATCCAATCACTGCTCAGGAATGGGGAAGTGGGATGATCACAGCTCACACGATGCTGTTTGGTTAGAAACGTCAGTGCTGCACAACCCACGGCTGAGTCAGTGTCTGTGAGAAAATGAGCTGAATTAATATTTAGAGGGGGTTGAATCTCTGAACATTTAAAGCTTAACTATCTGCAACAGCAGGATTACACAGTAGAAAGGGGAAAGCTAAAGGAAGTCTGTGGACAGGTGAGGTAGGAGGAGACTGGATTGTTCAGAAGAATCTTGAGGATGATGGAAATACCAGATGAACTAAAGTTTCCTAGTAATGCCCAAGGATGCTGACCTGGCTTTCAGTGCTGCATTGTTTGAAAAAGCAGAGTCCCTTTACACTCTGATTTTAAATTTTTTTTCTTGTTTTTGTGTGTCTACCCTGGCATATACAAAAGGAAGGTGTGTATTCATTTTTTATGTGCTATCTCTGGGTTATAACTATATACAAGAATGAATGTAAGAGAGGTAGAGAGAAATGTTGGCCTTTGTTTCATAATAGACATTTACATTTCTGAATGTAAAAGACCATACTTCTGATTTCAGTTTCATGGCACATTAAATGGATTATGTTATTGTTTTCATGGGTTTGGTGCTTTGTTATTTCATGTAACCTGAGAATGCATTATATGTAGTATTATATTTTATGAATGCAAAACTTAGCTAAGGAAACAATTTTTGAAGCAATTTGAAACATTGAAAATAAAATTCAAGATAAAAAAATGAAACAATTTCCTGAAGATGGAATTAAGGAGATTTTTGCTTTGGAATGAATTAGAGGTGAATGGAACTGTTTCTATGTAGTAATTTTTTTACAAGACTGAATTTGTTTGAATGGGGACGCCCTGGCTGGGTAGATGACTGTCTAGTGTACAGGATGCAAGCAGAAGATCTTAATGCTGCAGCTGAGAGTGCATCACCGGACAAGGTCTTTGTGTCAGTGTAACTTAATGTTAGACCAGATAAAAAATTTGTAGACCAGGATAATTGCCATTGCTGTGATACTTTAAATCTTCACAGGTGACAGTGCTTACTTGATTAGGAAATTTTAGCACAATTTGACATGTTAATAAATTTTCCTCTACCTTCATTACCAGTTATTTTGTAGGGATTTTTGGTATATTCAGTATAGTAAAATTACTTTGTTCTAATGTGAATAAGTATAACATCCTTGCCTTATTTCAATATTCCTTTTTATTCCCCTGCCTAGTCTCTAAAAATAGGATCAGTTATCCTGATATCTATATATGTATGTGTGTATGTCTATATTATTGTATGTTATATATTTTATTGATTTTATATATGTGTGATACATGTGCATATATATTACAATCTTATATAGGTGTCTTGTGGCCTAGAAATGATTTTAGCTTGTTATCATAATAAAATTGTAAAAGGAGAACTTGATGCTGAATCTCCTGACCTTACACTTTGTAGAATACTTTTCTCTGGTTCTGCTGATTCTTTTCTGATAATAATGCTTGTCCTATTATGAAAGTGATACATATTCATTACATAAATTTGATAAGCACAGAGAAGCATATAGGAGAAATGTTATTTTTCTAGTAAAATAAAATGCTTTACATATTGCATATTTAACCAAATATGAATATATGTATATATATAATATATATCACATGTAAACTTAAAATGATTTCCAGATATTGTTATATGTTCTATTTTTTAAGATACATTCTAAAAATTATGAACATTCTGTCGTAATTTATAGCATAGTTGAGTTACACAGTATTTTATATATACTTTGTCATTTAATTAATTGTAGTTCTTCTGAAACATGACCAGAGAAATGATTAACATGGTTTCATATTATAAATTTCTTCAAAAAGGAGTTAAGTAAGAATATAATTTTTTTTGACAGTAAAAAGATCCTTGGTGTGATTTCACCTTGAACTTATTAAAGATATACACAGTGTTTGAAATGAAGCAAAAAGCTGTAAAGTATTTTTTACAAGTCCATATAAAAATCAGAAAAATTGGGATCCAAACAAATTGAGACATTAGAGAATGGGAACACTGTCCAGAAGGGTTTCTTCTGTGACATTTAATAAAAGAAGGTAGGTCCAGGGAAGTGTAATAATAGTGTATAACAATGAAGGAAGGACCTCAGCTCTGTTTGGGAAGCTTCTTAGAGAGGAAGAACGCTAGAAACACCAATAACAAATAGTAGAACAAGCATTGCTAATGACATGGAAACCAGTAGAAGGAGACGTAAGGGAAAGGTGCACATTATCCAAGGAAGAAGCTGCATTAATCAAGGTCTTCCAATTAGTGGTAATTCTTGTGATCTTTGAAGATTTATAAGAGCATAAGAACTGCTAAAAGATTCTGGGTCTGATTTTGAAGCAAGTACAACATTGTGGAACAGAAATGAGAAGGATAATATATGACTAACTTAAAGAAGACCAGTTAAAAATGTGAAATGAGTTTTAAAAAGTAGACTAACTTTAAATTTCTCTTATACAGCTAGTATAACGTGTACCCTTGGAACCTTGGAATATGTTTGAACCTTTTTTTTTTCCTGTAAAATACTCTTGAATGTAAGGTAGGTAAGGGAACTAAATGTAAAGAATTCCAAGGTTATATGTAAGGTCTGTTGGACACCACTGTGTGGCTTTAGTGTTGTGCAGGAGAATGTCCTGAGGGTGGTTGTTAATAAACGACACAAAACAACAATATAGTATGGCTGCTATCATCCCCCATACCCCTCCCCACCATTCTCAGTTACTAAGGATTTTTATAATAAGAACTACTTTCAGATATTTGGAAAATTGTAATTTGGTAAAGCAATTAAACTTGGTTTGAGTCAGACTTACTTGAGGCTAGCAGCATGAACCCTGAAATTGAGCTTTGTGCCATAT
>CABHPR010143336.1:0-38739 GCA_902168415.1 Peromyscus melanophrys | reverse complement strand
TGTGTGTGTGTGTGTGTGTGTGTGTGTGTGTGTGTGTGTGTGTGTGTATTTTCATTTTATTTCAGTTTTTAACATTTTAACTAAAATTCTTTGTTGAATGAATGGTTGCTTTAGCATTTCTTGTACATTATCTTTAATTTACCTTCCAGCGATATGCAATTTCTTATGTAGTATAAAGCCTCACAGCAGTGTGCTGTCATCTCTCCCATCCCAAGTTTTGTTCTATTGTACTCATCTGTATATTATAAACCTCATGTCATATTGTTATAATTATTGCTTAAGCTAATCTTTTAAGAAGATTAAAACAGTAAGAAAATAATACTTTACCCATGTAGTTACTCTTTTCAGGGTCCCTCATTCCTTCTGTAGATCCACATTGTTACCTGACATTTTTTTTTTCTTCTACCAGAATTGTTTCCTTTTGCGTTTTGGATATGTATACACATGATCAGTTTTCTTTTTTGTCTTAAAATATCAGTATTTTCCTCTTGGTTTTGAGATAGTTTTGTTCTAGACCAAGGGGAATTTATTTGCTGTTGCATTGTTCTTTAAAGTGTATGGGCAATTGTCTTAGGATTTCCTTTGCTGTGAATAGACACCGTGACCACAGCAGCTCTTACTAGGGTGCCTTATAATTTCAGAGTTCTAGTTCATTAGCATCATGGCAGGAAACTTGGTGGCATGCAGGCAGACATGATGCTAAAGGAGGAACTGTGAGCTCTACATCTTGATCCTCAGGCAGTAATAGGTAGTGAACTGTGTGCTGGGCATAGCTTGAGTATATGAGTCCTCAAAGCCCGCCCCCACAGTGACACACTTCCTCCAATAAGGCCACACCTACTCCAACAAAACTACATCTCCTAATGGTGCCACTCCCTTTGAGGGCCATTTTTCAAACCACCACAGCAACTTATTGTTCATATCACATCTGTGGCTTTGTAATTTTCATCAAATTTGGAAGAAGTCCCATCGTTTATTCCATATGTTCTCTTTTCACTTTTCTTCCTTTATGGATTCCATCCAGGAGGTCATTCTTGAATTTGACCCACACCATGCACAAGCTCTTATATCTTGCCTGTTATGCTCTTTTTTGTGAAGCTGCTTGAACGAGAATAACTGCAGTCCTGCTACTGTCTTGGCCTTAGGCAGGTACTGGGAATGAGCTACTTTCTTTCTTTCTTTTTTTTTTTTTTAGAGGTGAGGACCGAACCCAGGGCCTTGCGCTCTACCACTGAGCTAAATCCCCAACCCCCCCCCCCACTTTCTTACCTGTCTCAGTTGACACAGTGCACAGTCTTTTAAATGCATCCTAAAGCAGAGTTGTCTCTTTGAACTTGCTTGTCCTTGTCATTTGTTTTGCACATGCTGCTTTGTCTTTAGAGCGTTTTCCTGATCTAAAATTATTTAATCAAATAGAAGAGAACATAATTTGTCTTCTGTAACATCTGATTTCTGAAGCTGATTCAGGGTTCATGCTATTTGGCTTATAAAGAAAAAATGATTATGTGTGACCATTTGCATTTATTTAAAATCTAAGCAGTTTAGAAGTGAAGGCAATATTACAGTAGAACACTTAGCAGTGTCTAATTTGTTTTAAGCTAAAATGATGTCTTCTAGTTTATTCAGACTGAACATTTAGCCTGTGTTTGCCTTAGCCATAGTTGTGATTGGACAGTCTATGAAATTACTAGATCGCATTTAGGAAATTTGCTTTCTTGTAGTTCAAAAGGATTAAAACCTAGCAGTGAGAATAATAGAGGTTTTTGGGGCTCTACCACCCCCATATGTGATCCTTCTATTAATATAGGCTCTTTTTTTCTACTTCAGAAGTCAGCCAGAAATTCTGGTATTCCTGTTCCAGTAGTAGAATCTCTTGGTTCTATTTGAAGAAAACGGTTATGTTCTAAGAATATAACTGCTCCCCTCTTTTTCTAGAAGGAACATGAGAGTGGAAAATTTTGTTATTCTTAAGGCTTATGAGAAACATGGTTGCAACTGCTAACAGACTGACTTTATTTCCCTAGGAGTAACTAAGTCTGCCTTATCTTCTGTACCTCTAGTCTCTGTAATAGCAGAGTGGTGATTGATTTCCATAGTGAAACAAACCACAAAAATAACAAAAGCAGTATAGTTAATAAGCTAACAAAAAAGGTGACCTTGAGTCACTAAAGGATTTAAATCTGCCTTTGGAATTGTAAGATTACATTTTAACCAGTGTGGTTTTGATAAAAAGAAAGCATTGTAACATGGAGGGAACATCTGAATGAAGCAAGACTGTGCTTACAGTGTTACTACCATCTTGGCATGTGTTAGATGACTAAGCAAACTTAGAAGTTTGAACTTTTCTGTCTTCATCTGTTGTAACTAAACAGCTAGTGTTTAAGAGGTGCATTGCAGCCAGTGCTTTGCTACCTTTTCTGTTTATTATACCTGGCTTACTCCTAACGTCAACTGTAGATAGTAGATAGAATCTTAGAACCTACATCGTACAGATAGGGGCCTGTTACCAGAATATTAAATAACTCAAACTATTGTGTAACTATTAAAGGAGAGTTTGGCTCTCACTCTTTATTACTATAAAACCAAGAGTTCCTTCTACCTCTCAAATATGCTATACTGTTTTTTAAACTGTGAGCTGTCATATAAACTAGCATGCTACATTTCCAAATTGTCTTGGGTCTGGCTGTGATTACCATTGCCTTTTCTTTACCTGCATTGTATTTTCATTGTTAATTTTTATTTTTTGTTTCCATTTTCATTATTAAAATTTTACGTATTTTTCAGGACCTAGTGACTAACTCTAATCTAAAAATTGTTAATTACATTTATCTACCCATTTATTATTTTTGTGGGGCTCACACATGGAGCTGAGAGAACAGTTTGCTGAACATGGTTCCTGGGATCAAACTTGGGTTGTCAGGCTCGGCAGCCATGAGTGCCCTTACCCACTAACTGTCCTATCAGCTCCCTAACTTGAGTCTGTTGGCAGTGGCGCCTTCTTTTGAGATTCTAAAGCATTTGTCTGTCGCTCCTTTAGTAGTTACAAATTTGTGATGACGTATTTTACGTTCAGAAGTTGGATAATGTGAATTGTTTACATTTCTCAATGTGTGTTATTAATGTATTATTGCTGCATGGGTAAGCTCTAGAGAGAGCTTCTTTTTATTGGCATTTAAACTGATAAGAACAGACATTAATACTAGATCTTAAATTGTCGTTTAACACATCGTTGTGCCAGTAGTGTACATATTTAATAATACTGAAAAGGGAAATCTGTTACTAGACTATTGTAACTAAATGGTGATGTTCTCAGTTACTTTTCACAGTAAGACTTAGTCTATGTAACATGTTGTAAAAATTTTTAATTCCCTAACTTTCTATAATCAGAAAGTAGCGTATTTTAGAAAAGTACTTTTCAAAAATTAAAATAGTAATAATAATACATTTGAAGAAATTCTAAAAATGAGTTCATCATGTTTGCCTGGAGAATTGTTTGATAAGAAGAGTTATTTTACCCAAACTTCAGTTTTTTATTTTATTTTATTAGTGTTTTAGAACTTGGTGCTTTCTCTATCTAGGATTCCCTTACAAAGAAATTTAAAATACCTGTATACTTCCTGTTACTAAGCATACTTGTAGCAGTCACTTGATGGCATACATGGTAGTGAATGCTTGTAATACAGTACTGGGTGGTAGGAGAGGCTGAGTCTCTGTAGCAAGAGTCAGTTAACCCTTTTGGGTTTTAATTTTCTCATCTATTAAACATTGAATTTTATTATGGTTTTTATAAATACATTACTCTAGAATTTATCAAACCTACGAGTTCACCTTGGTAAATCAGATTTTAGAATCAAAAAGTAACATTTGATTTGTGTACTTAAATATCAGTAGTATGTTTATCATGTTTTCATTTAAAGCACTTCTCTCTCTCTCTCTCTCTCTCTCTGTCTTGCTTTTGCTTTTATGGTTAATTTTCTTTTCTAATCTGTTAGCACTGCCTCACGTGTTGCTAAGGGAGGAGTCGACCACACCAAAATGAGTCTGCATGGTGCTAGTGGGGGACATGAGAGATCAAGAGATAGACGAAGGTCAAGTGACAGATCACGAGATTCATCTCACGAGCGAGCGGAGTCTCAGCTTACTCCTTGTATTCGCAATGTGACTTCACCAACGCGACAGCACCATGTTGGTACGTAAGATCATCTTACCCCACCAGTTCTCATCATTTTACAATTGTGATGATGTTCAGTTGTGCATAACACATGAGGAAGGTTCACGTCTTTGTTAAGATTCAGTTATTTGTATTTTATCTGATTTTTGATTCTTAAAAAGATAGCTTATTAAATCAAACATAAAGGTAAATTTTCAGTTTGGGAGCAGTCTTATAAAAGTAACATAAGCCTTTCAAACTGTGATACAGACTTTTAAAAGAAAATTTCAAGTTAATGTATACCTCATTAGATACAGTGGCTTATTATAAAATAGTAGCAAGGTAAATTATTAATAGGATTTGCTAGTTAATCATGGTAACAAATAAAGTAAAAGAATAAGCGTTGTGGGGTTTTGGTTTTATTCTGATTTTTGACAGGGTTCCAAATTTAATAATAAAAATAGAAGGAAGAAAAGTGTGTTTTACTTTCTTAACAGCTTGGGTCTTTTTTCCTTCCTTCTTACTCGTATGTGAGCATTATTATTAGCCCAGGACAACACACTGTATGACTACAAAGTACAGTCTGAAGTAAATGTGCCTAAGCAGTATGAAATAGTTGATTTCTAAAATTTACCCTCTAGGGAAGGTATAAATAACAAACTTTGATTTAGGGCTGGGGCATAGCTTCTGTGATCATCGTTACTTTAGCATGCACATGTCCCTGGGCTCAATCTCCACCACCTGTGTATGTGGGAACATATTTAGGCACACACACACACACACACACACACACACCTTTGGGGTAGAATACTAGTTTAGCATGTGCAAAGGCCCTTTCAATCCCCAGCAAGCCTCCCCCACCCACCCAAAACTACTAAATTTGGTAGTTTCTGAGAATCTGTTATAAATCAGAATCCTTTAAATTAGGTCTTATTTGGCAGAAAAGTTGACAGTATCTGAGTAGGTCCTTGAAGACAGGCAAATATTATAAGTCAGAAATGGACAGAAGTAACAAAAGAGTTATTGGTCTCTTCCACATAGAGTTCAGTCTCCGAGAAAGAAGAACAGAATATAATTATATTATCACTTCGGTAAATTTTGCTTTGGGAATGCTACCAACCTTGTGGAAACAGGAATTAAAGGAGGAGGGTGTCAGAATAGCTCTGGAGCTATAGCAGAGCTAATTATATAATCAGAATGCTGTACAGAATGTTCTCAGTAGCCTGAGTCATGAAGAAATTTGGCAAAAACTGATGAGACGGAGGTACATTTTTAGGTCACCTTTAAATTTTAGTGATCTAGCCTTTAAATAAAACTTACCATAAAATCTTGGTTTTTATTTACCTTTTATAGGATATTGGAATATTTAACAATATTTGCTGCTATGAAAGTTATTGACAGTAATTATAAGTCAAATAAAGTTTGTATCATTGCTTTATTCTGCAAAAGTGAGGCTGGGAAGAAAGTGTATCAGTGAGCAGAGTGGAACAGGCCTGTAAATGTAGAAATACAGAGGAGCAAGGTCATCATCAGCTACACAGTGGATTTGAGGCCAGCCTGGTCTATGTGAGACTGTCTAAAACAAACAGAAAGAAAGCAGTAGACCCTGAGTTGCTGAACTCACTTTATTTGGTAGTCATTAAAGGGTTGTTGTTGTTATTGTTGTTTTTACTTCTTACTTCTTACTGCCCCTACTGATTTTTTTCTTTTTCAGATCTTTTTATGAGAAAAGTTGCTGATTTCAGTGCGATGTTATCAATATAATGTATTTCTACAGCTTATACTTCACGTTCTAAATAATGTTAGCTGTTTTTAGTAATTATGACCATTTTTAAAAAGTTGTTCTCAGCTCACATATGGGTTGTTTGTCATCTTAATACTTTGAAGGCCGAGGCGAGAGGATCATGAGTTTGAGACCAGCCTGAGCTGTGTAGCAATACCCTGTCTCAATAATAACCAGAAGAAAACAACAACTCTATCAAGTTGATATTCTTGTTAGTCTTTCATTTTTATTCTTGAAAATAATTTTAATTCTTATAAATCTTGGTAATTTTTCATATATATATGACTTGTAGGAATATTTTGATTTTTCCATATTTTTCAGTGGAATAATAATAATAATAATAATAATAATAATAATAATAATAATAATAAAAGATTTACCTTAACTTTGATATTTGGCTAGGTTATCATCAATTAGCTAAAATATCTTAGAAAAACATTTTCATGTTTTGGGTTTTATTCCTGGATTTGTTGAAAATATATTTGAAATAGAAAAACAGAAATGCTGCAGATTATAAGAACTTGTCTATATCAGGCAGTTTAGAAGATACAGTTCTTGAATCTTTTTCAAGAAAATTTGTATGACCTTAACATTTTTCTTGCAGAACGAGAAAAAGATCATAGTTCGTCTCGTCCAAGCAGTCCTCGTCCTCAAAGAGCGTCCCCAAATGGCTCCCTGAGCAGTGCTGGGAACAGCAGCAGAAACAGCAGTCAGTCGAGCTCAGATGGTAGCTGTAAGACATCTGGGGAGATGGTGTTTGTGTATGAGAACGCAAAAGAAGGGGCTCGGAATGTGAGAACATCTGAGCGAGTGACGCTGATAGTGGATAACACCAGATTTGTTGTGGACCCATCCATTTTTACTGCACAGCCAAATACAATGTTGGGCAGGTTGGTTTCATTGCTCTTCATTAGACTACTAATTCTAAAGCACTTTTCACAGTAATTTTTTTGTGGTTATTACTTAAGTTTTACAGTAAACTTTCTGCTGTAGAGAAGGATTTAGCACTCCTACTTTATAGATGAAAGAACTGGATTTTGGAAGTTAAATTATTTGTCTAAGTTAATACAAGTAGAATATAGGTAGAGCAAAGTTTGAACTTGATTTTATTTCTAGTGTTCTCTTGTAGTACCAGTAGCGATAGTAAATAAATTTGTCATTAAAGTCAGAGCACTAAGGATCTCTAAATTGATCTGATAGAGTGAATCTAACCAGATGAATCTTAGCATTGATGTGTTTCCCAAGCAAGTTTCCAAAACCAGTCACCAGGTACAGATAGATACCCACCAGCTTTGTTTAAAGGAAAACAGTTTCATTAGCTGTGAAGTCAATTTGAATTGTCAGTTTGTTGTAGATACTTAAGGCAGGGTGAAGGTATGCCTTTGAAAGTATATAGTTGGTAGTTGTCTTGAGTACTTACAAGTTTGTAGTGATGGGAACCACGATGTCAAGATTTTAGCCTGTGGAATTGATTTTTCTACATGCCTAAAATAAGGGTCAAATACTTCAGTGTAAGATCAGTATTTTTGTCTCTAACTAAAGTGGAGGATATAAATGAAATAGACATTTACATGAGACAGAAACTTGAAGCATTGTTGTGTGTGATGGCTGTAGGGACTCTAGAGAGGAGGAGTATAGAAGGGAAGAGAAAAGCTCAGTACAGAATAAATGCTGGTGTTGTGATACTGTACACATTTTGAGTAGCAAAAATTTCTCTAAATGACATTGGACTTGAATATGCATTTTCATGAATATGTATTTTTAGTATCATCAGGAGATGATTAGTGAAGATATTGGCATGATGTCTTGACATTGTTCTACTTTATTTTTACATAAAAATTGAAACCAAAATGTAGGTATTTGAAGTTTTGTTTTAGCTGTTTTAAGGGGTTTTGTTGTTGCTGTTGTTGTTTGTTTTTGGTGTTCACATTGATCTGAAAAGAATATCATTCCTTTTTGTAAAAAAGTTAAAGCATTTGAGGAAATTGCATGACATTTGATTCTTGAGAGGCTTTGCAGTCAGTGGAAGCGTCTGTTCAGGCCCTTGACTAAAGCATATCTGTGGGGATGAAAATTAATATTCATAGGAACTGGAAAGCACTTAGCATTCTTTTTGGAAACTTTAAAATACAACAGCTTTGTTTTTCATGGATTTCTGTATTATAACAAAAGAATAAACCATTTAAATTAAACTACTGGGTAAAATACTTGAAATAATAGTGTTTGTTTGGAAATAGTGGTATCATTGAATTCAACTATTTTTAATTAATGATTTTTAAATTTTTCTTTTCTCAGTACTGTTTAAAACTTTTCATTGCAAAATAACTTTTTTTTAAAAAGATTTATTTATTATGCATACAATGTTCTGCTGGCGTATATGCCTACATGCCAGAAGAGGGCACCAGATCTTGTTCTAGATGCTTGTGAGCTACCTTGTGGTTGCTGGGAATTGAACTCAGGACCTCTGGAAGAGAAGCCAGTGCTCTTAACCTATGAGCCATCTCTCGAGCCCACAAAATAACTTTTCTTAAATTGTTTCTTTTTCTCAGTAGTTACTAGGAAAGGTCCAATAGTATCTTGAAAAACATAGAATTCCAGTTTTTTACTTATGTTACAATGAAGGCTAAGAGTTTTTTACTCATTTAATTAAACTTTTCTGGCCTTTTCCCCTTCTTTTGCTTTTTTGAGACAGGGTTTCTCTGTGTAGCCCTAGCTGACCGGAACTCTCTCTGTAGACCTTGCTCACCTCGAACTCAAGAGATTCACCTGTCTCTGCCTCTCAAGTGTTGAGACTAAAGGCATGCACCACCGTGCCCAGCTATTTAATTTAACTTTCCAATCTCCATCCTCTGTTCCTGGTTTGTTTGGGTGATTTTGGATTTTTTGAGACAGGGTCTCACTATGTAGACCCGGTTGGCCCTTGAATTCAGAGAGATCTGAATGCTGGGATTAAAGCATATGCCACCTCGTCCATCTCATCCTCTGCTCTTATCTTGCCACTTAATTGCTTATTTTTCAATTCTAGGATGCAAGTCTAAGAATTCTGAGTAGAACTTATATTTGGAGTTTGTGAAACATTAAATAGCCTTAACTTATATATCATCTTACCTTTTTCCAGTTTAGCTTGCTGTATGTTCTGCTAATATTCCACAGCTTTATGATGAATAGTAATTTCATGGAAAGGGTACTCTCCCCCCGAGAATAGAAATCATCTTTCCTCTAAAATTATTACTTGGCAGCGGGGGTGGGGATGTGATCAGGCTCTTGCTGTATAGTTTCAGGGTGGCCTAGAATTCCCCGTGTAGCCCAGGTTGACTTTGAATCTGTGGCAGTGCTCCTGCCTCAATGTTCTGATGAGGTTACAGGAGGGAGCTGCTATACCTACATCAGAGGATAGTAGTTTGTGTGTGCTGGAGATAGAGCCCAAGTCCTTATGCATGTAAGGCAGGTGCCCTTCTAATGGGCGACATCTTTAACTGTTGATTTTATTAATGTTAAAGGTAATTCATACTGCTCTTCCTGTAAGACCTTTTATGCTCTTTTTATAACATTTGGCAAAATAAATTTCTTATGATTATTAAAACAATGACATAACATAATACTTAAAGAATATTTTATTTTCATGTCTGTATGTGAAACTGATTTTCCTTTTTAAAGTATCCCACTGATGTGGAATTAAGTAAATAATTAATATTGTAGGATGTTTGGATCTGGCCGTGAACATAATTTCACACGTCCCAATGAGAAGGGAGAATATGAAGTGGCAGAAGGAATTGGTTCTACTGTGTTTCGAGCTATTTTGGTGAGTGTGTATTTCTTGTATGTGCTAATCACTTAGGTAAAAGATCCACCCTTAGTAAGTATTTCAATCTCTATTTGGAGATAGGTTATTATTTTGCTTTAAATGTTCTTAATTCATATTTGTGTTAGTACATAAGGATAAAATGATATAGCCAAGTGAATTTTTGGCCTTGGGAAGATAAGATATGAAGATTCATCTCTTAGCCCTATGTGCAGTTCTTTTGGATTTTAAGTTCTAATGTTTCTGAAGTCATATTATATCTCTTAATTCTCTTATATTTAGTAAGTCAGATGTGATTTCTTGAACCATAATTTATTGCCCCAACTAGCACTATGGAAATTTATGAACATCTAAACATCATCTTACTGATTTTTTTGTTCTTGTTAGCTCGTTTTTGTTGTTGTTTTTCTTTCTTTTTTCTCTTTCTTTCTTTCGTTGTTGTTTTGGGTTTTTGTTGTTGTTGTTGTTGTTGTTGTTTTTTGAGAAGGAGTTTCTCTGTGTAGCCTGTCCTGGAACTAGCTCTGTAGACCAGGCTGGCCTTGAACTCTGCTTCCCATGTGCTTGGATTAAACCCAGCCTGTTTTCCTTTTTTGAAGTCTTAACTTTTTATTTTAAGGAATTTTTACACAAATATTACAGAGGCCATATTTGTAATTTTATTTCAGTGAAATTAGTTATATGTCTGGGCCTGAATTATCCTTATAAGTGGAAATTTAAAGATTGTTAGGTAAACTGAGGTCCCATCTAACTTTATTGTTTCATAATTTAAAATATCAGGGCACCAGTTTTGAAAATGCTACCAACCCGGCCTTGTTAATGTCTTTGGACTAACTTGTGCTCTGGTACTTAATACATTTTTCCTGATGTTTTTCCCTCCAGGATTACTATAAGACAGGAATCATCCGCTGTCCTGATGGCATATCTATTCCTGAATTGAGAGAAGCATGCGATTACCTTTGTATCTCTTTTGAATATAGTACAATTAAGTGTAGAGATCTCAGTAAGTATGAGGTTTGTGTTTAATAGTGTTGTGAAGCCTGCATGTGTTAAGTAGACTTCAAATGTTTTAGTTCAATTATAAAGTGTCCTAGTATTATAAAAAGTATTTATTGAACTCTATAGAGTTCTAGATAGCTCTTTTATTTTCTAAACCTTTTTAAACTTTAATAATTTTTTTTAATGAACTTACAGATTTTCTCGTCTGTTTCCTGTATCATTTGTTATTAATATGTTCTAGCTTGGTAACCTTCACTTTTCCTGAAGTGTGACTTATTTTCATTACTTAGATCATATCATCTAAAAATTTATCTTTTTAAACTCTATGTAAGATAGTATCTTGAGCACTATGAGAAGTAAAAATAATTCTTTCAAGATATTCTTGGCATTAGAAACCAAAGATTTCATTCCTAGACCACATATACACATAGCTAGAATTCTTAGTTCTCCTGTTCTTCAGGCATAGTTTGCTGATAATCACTCTGTGTGTGTGTGTGTGTGTGTGTGTGTGTGTGTGTGTGTGTATGTGTGCGCGCGCGCGCGCGCGTTTTGGGGTGCAGGATCTTATGTAGCCCAGGCTAGCCTCAAACTCAGTATGTACCTGAGGATGGCCTTAAACTTAAACTCCTGGTTCTCTTGGCTTCATCCATCAAGTGCTGACATTACCCATGTCTGCGATCATGCCCCATTCATTATCACTATTAAAGATCTTTGATTTGTTATGGAATTCGAGATAGGAGTCTTTGTGTCAAACAGGTGTAGTAAGGCTTTCTAGACTTTTAACTTCTGGTCTCTTGGGCACCAGGCGTGTACACAGTGCATATATACATGCAGGCAAACACTCATACACATAAAATACAATAAAAAAAAGTTTTACAACAAGAAAGTTACTGAATTTGTACATTTGTGTTCAGCTTCCTCACAGCCCTGTTTGTATGCATCATTTGTACTCTTAGTAGATTCTTTCTTTTTTGTAACATCGAGCTGACTAGAAGATTATGAACAATGCTAATTTATTGTCATTAGGTTTTACTACTAAATTACCTGAGTACCTCTGGTAACGCTTCCTCTGACTCTTAAGACATCCTTTGCTTTTCTGTCTGTCATTCTCTCACTTGCTTCTTGGTCTTTCATCTATCAAATGTGGCTTCTCTTTACTGTTGCACATTTTTGTCTGACTTTGTATGTGAACTCTTTTCAGGTACAGTGTGATAGCTGAAGAATTACCAACATACCAATCTGTAGAATTCTAAAGTAGAACCACTTGCTGTGGTGTTCTGTTTGTTTATCCTTTGCTTCTGCTTTTATCAAGCATCCAAAAAAGTCAAGATATTTTTGTGGGTTTCATTTCAGGTGCCCTTATGCATGAGTTATCAAATGATGGTGCTCGTAGACAATTTGAATTTTATCTGGAAGAAATGATCCTCCCTCTCATGGTAGCAAGCGCCCAGAGTGGGGAACGAGAGTGCCATATAGTGGTGCTTACAGATGATGACGTAGTTGATTGGGATGAGGAGTATCCACCACAGATGGGAGAGGAATATTCACAAAGTAAGTATTTTGGCTTGCTTCCCTTTCCTGATTCATTATATAGATTATCTCTATCTTTTAATAGTAAACAAAGGACAGGTAAAAGATATATCAGACTCTTCTCATATACCAGGAACCAGCAAACTAGCTCTGGGTTAAATTCAGCCCATTGCCTGTTTTATTGATAAAGTTTTTGTATTGCCTATGGCTGCTTTGGTGCTATCATGGCAGAGTTGAGTAGCTGCAACAGAGATTGCATGGCTCGCAAAGCCCAGAGTATTCACTGTTTGGGCCTGTGGAGAAAAAGTGTGCCCACCCCTGCCTGTGATGCACAGAAACTGATTTGCATTTTGTTGACAGGAGGTAACTTTAGGTTCCAATTTTCTTTTAAAAATCATTTGTTTTCCTGTTAGTAGCCCTTCCAAAAGCTTCATTGAACAAACCATAGTTCTCCGGTTGTTTCTGACCAGACTAGCCCATCTTGAGCAGCATTCGGTTCTTTTTTCACTTCCAGACTTTGGAGTTAGAATGTTTTGTTAGAGAAGATCTTTTATGTTGTTTTTATGAACCCGTATAAGCATTTTTAAACAGTGTCCTGGGTGAGCTAACAGCTTGTTTTATGACCTAGCCTGTTAACCTTGTAAGGGTTACACTGTATTGAGTTTAAGTAAAAGCTGTAGGAATATAGGAAAACTCTAAGCTCTGATTTTTCCATTTTATGAACCTTTTTTCAAAAACTAAACAAAGGCTCTAAACGATCACTTTGCTGACTTAGGTTTTCAGAAGCTTTTCCTCAGACAACTGTGTGGTAGCACCTTCCAGACGGACAAGTTTTCTCTTATGTGATGGACTTCTGTGAATGTTGTGGTTCTCTTTAAAAATACTTATTAACTCTTTAAGAGTCTCAAACAGTATATTTTGATCACATCCACACCTAGTATTGTGAGTCTTTTGTAAAGATACAATAGGTTTCTCTGTTGCTATTTCCTCAGTCCTTGGCTTTTTCTGAAAATGACTTTTCTCAATTATGTAGAATAAAAAGTTGAACAAAGCAGGAAAAGCAAAAAGGTACCAAAACTCAGAATAAACATACTAAATTATTTTCTGTTTCTCATTTTAGCTTTCAGTAGGTTGAATTCTAAGAGTGTAGAGGCAGTTTACAGGACAGAGGTGACACTGTAGTAGTGACAGGGTTAGAGCCAGACCAGCTTTGCCCGGTTCCTTGTTGACGGTTCATTTCAGGTTCTGGTTTTTGGGGGAGTTTTTTGTTGTTGTTGTTGTTGTTGTTGTTGTTGTTTGTTTGTTTTTTAATCTTGAGCATCATAGCTTAAGGAGAACAAACACTTTTTTTACTTAGTTTGTCTAAATATGATTCATTTTGTTTCAAGCTATTCAATCCTAAAAAAGATGCATTCCAGGAGGACACAGAGATAGCTTTTTCAGCCAGACTGATTTTCTAAGTGTGACACTATGCTTTCTGAATGGTCATATAAGAAAAGAAAAAGAAAAAGGAAAATCCTAAAATATCAGTAGTCTTGGCCAGGCGGTGGTGGTGCACGCCTTTAATCCCAGCAATTGGGAGGCAGAGCCAGGCGGACCTCTGTGAATTCGAGGCCAGCCTGGTCTACAGAGCAAGATCCAGGACAGGCACCAAAGCTACACAGAGAAACCCTGTCTTGAACCCCCCACCCTCCAAAAAAAGTAGTCTCAAAGCTTTAGTGATAAGCACAGATTGATCCCATGGGTAAAATTTGTATACATATTTTCCTTTATTGGCTCTTAAACCAGCATGTTTGGTTTGTGAGTGTGTTTTTCTTTTTTCGACAAAACCTTGCAGTTCACCTTTTAAGGGCGATAACTTCACCTGAGAGAGAGGAGGCGAGGAAGGCCCATCAGTCTAACTCCCTGAAGTTCCCAGCACATTTGGAAGACTCAACATGTTGTCAGTGGACTGTCTGCCCTTTGCAAAGCCAGTTTGCTCTAAACAGACTAACCTAGGCAGAACATGCTCGAATCTGCCATTTAACATCAGTATTAAATGGGGCTCTTTGCCTGGATGGAAAACAGTTTGTGGGGAGGGGCTTTGCCTTTGGGGAAATTATTAATAGTTGCTCAATCCATGAAATGTAAAATGTGTAGTACTCTTTGACAAGGCATTTTCCCTGCCTCCAGACTAGGCCATGTAGGTATCTTAGTAAAGTTCTTTACTCTGCCTGCTTGATAATAGTGTGTAGTCAGTATCTTTTGGTTGTCTTATTGAAAATTGGGACAGATCCCATTCCAATAAGTAGATGTGTGTCTTTGAGAAAGAGATCCTTCCTATGGATTGGGTTACCTGATTGGTTATCAAAGCTTTTCTTGTTTCCACTTCAGTAGACATTTGCTTCTACATTAACTGTACTGAATATTGTCCTGTCATGTTGGCTAGTCTTCCTTTGGCAGTAGTGCATCCATTATTTGGGCTTTTAGGGATGTCAGGTCCCTTTGATGAGCAAGGTAAATTGAAGTTAATTTCTTAAGCACTTTGATGCTAATGTGAAATATTTTTCTTTTTTATTCCAGTTATTTATAGCACAAAATTATATAGATTTTTCAAGTACATTGAAAACAGAGATGTGGCCAAATCAGTTTTGAAGGAGAGGGGTCTTAAGAAGATTAGATTGGGAATAGAAGGTAAGATGTTTTCAATTCATTTTCTTTAAAAAAAAAAAAAAAAAAAAAAAGGTTTTCAAAAATGGATCTGTTTATGTAGTTTAAATAATTGGGGGGAAAGCCCTCACAAACGGTTACTGGCTGATGATGGGGTAACCATGTAAATGATAGATACAGACTTTCTTTTGAGAGGATACATGAAAGCCATTAGAAATTAGTATGTATTCCTTAAGATCCCCAGTGATACAAAATGTGATTTTTTTTTCTCTCATTCCACATAAAGAAGTTGGTTTAAGTGCTATAGCCAATGCATAACAATGAACTCTTAAGTAATCTGGCTCCAGAGCCTTTACTCTTTATGTATAATCTACTACAAATATTCAAGAAGGATACCAGGTTGTTTCTTTATGTGGAATAGGGAATATTAATAAGTACTTTAAACGGCTATTGTAAGGATGAGCTAACACAAGAAAACCACTTAATACAGTACCAACTAGTGAGCTCTCAGTCTGCTTTTGTGGTGATGATGGTGTCTTAGGGTTACTGTTGCTGTGAAGAGACACCATGACCACAGCAACTCTTTTTCTTTTTATTAAATTTTTATTATTTTACATACCAACCACAGTTTTCCTTCCCTCCTTTCCTCTCATTCCCTTCCCCTCACCTCCCCCCACCCAATCTACTCCTCAGAAGGGGTAAGGCCTCCCATGGGAGTCAATAAAGCATGGCATATCAAGTTGAGGCAGGACCAAGCCCCCCCTTCTCCCGCATCAAGACTGAGCGAGGCATCCCACCATAGGGAGTAGGTTCCAAAAAGCTAGCTCATGCACCTGGGACAGATCCTGGTCTCACTGCTAGGGGCCCCACAAACAAACGAAGCTACACAACTGTCACCTACATGCAGAGGGCCTAGGTCGGTCTCATGCAGGCTCCTTAGCTGTCGGTCTAGAGTCCGTGAACTCCCACGAGCTTGGGTCAACTGTCTCTCTGGGTTTCCTCTTCATGATCTTGACCCCTCTTGCTTATATAATCTGTCCTCCCTCTCTTCAACTGGACTCCCGGAGCTCTGCCCAGTGCTTGGCTGTGGATCTCTGCATCTGCTTTCATCAGTTAGTGGATCAAGGTTCTATGATGACACTTAGGGTAGTCATCAATCTGATTACAGGAGAAGGCCAGTTCAGACACCCTTTCCACTATTGCTAGGAGTCTTAGCTGGAGTCCTTGTGGATTCTTGGGAGTTTCCCTGGCATCAGGTTTCTCCCTAACCCCATAATGGCCCCCTCTATCAAGATATCTCTTTCGTTGCTCTCCCTCTCCATTCCTCCCCCAACTCGACCATATCCTCCCCCACCCCCCTGCTTTTACCCAAGAGATCTCATCTCTCATCTATTTCACTTCCAGGGCAGTCCAGGCATCCCTCTTTGGATCCTCCTTGTTACCTAGTTTCTCTAGGGCTGGACCACAGCAACTCTTATAAAGGAAAACATTTAATTGAGGGTGGCTTGCTTACAGTTTCAGAGGTTCAGTCCACAATCATCATGGTGGGGAGCATGGCCAAATGCAGGCAGAAATGGTGCTGGAGTTGAGAGTCCTACATCTTGCAGGTAACAGGAAGTCAACTGAGATACTGGACTGTATCCTGAGCATAGGAAACCTCAAAGCCCACCCCCACAGTGACTCTCTTCCTCCAACAAGGCCATACTCACTCCCAACAAAGCCATACCTCCTAATTGTGCCCACTCCCTGAGATTATAGGGGCCAGTTACATTCAAACTACCACAGATGGTGAAGATAATTGTATTAGCTAAGGACCTGGTTGAGGTGCTGAAGGATCACAGGAATAGGTTGCTTAAGCATGTGAAGAATGTCCAAAATAGGACTTGTGTGAAGGACAGTAGAATTGAGACACATGACTTTCACCAGTGTTTGTCTTTTGTCATTTTGCACTCTTCCCACTAAACATTACCTCATTATAAAAACTAATGGATAATTCTTAATTTTATAATTCTTTGATTCTTTTTCTCTTTATAAACTAATATTCTTTTTGAAGTAGAGTTTTTCCCTGTCAGGTCCACTTGATTACACAACACTATTTCTGCATAAGAGGTTAAGTAAGCTGTTAGGATTTCCGTGGGAAGACATGACAAAGCAGGGGCCTGAATCAGGAACTTCTAAACAGCTGCTACTAAGTAGGTTTCTTCTTAAAGAGCCAATATTTAGCAATATTTGTCCAGACACATTACAGGTAATTTATGTAATTTATGTAAGTAAATTAATCTTGACTTTGGCTAGACAGAAATTAGGCTCTCCTACATTTATTTCAATAACAGCTAGATTTTGAAGCATCTTTTTCTTATAACTGATCTGTAGACCCTCAACTTTCCCATCAAGTCTGTAAATTTTTCTTCTTGGAAAAGTAAGAAAGAAGCTGGCATGGTAGCACATACCTGCAATCCCAGCACTTGTGAAGGAGGAGGAGGATCAGGAGTTCAAGACTTCCTTGCCCATTAGCAAGTTTGAGGCTAACCTGAGTTACATGACACCCTGTCTAAACTTCCCCCAAACAAAGAAAAGATGCTGGAGAGATGACTCAGTGGTTAAGAGCAGTGGCTGGTCTTCCAGAGGTCCTGAGTTCAATTCCCAGCAACTACGTGGAGGCTCACAACCATCTATAGTGGGATCTGATGCCCTCTTTTGGCATAAAGATGTACATGCAGATAGAACACTCATGTACATAAAATAAATAAATAGTTCCTTAAATGCTGGGTGGTGGTGGCACAAGCCTTTAATCCCAGCACTCGAGAGGCAGAGGCAGGCAGATCATTGAGTTACAGAGTGAGTTCAGGACAGCTAGGGCTACAAAGAGAAACCTGTCTTGAAAAACAAAACAAAACAAAAAAACAAAACAAAACCAAAAAAATAGCCTCAATCCTAGATAGGAGTGTCATCCCCATCCCCTATACCTACTCCAGCCTTCCCAATTTCAAGGCTTTCAAAAGAAATCTTGAGTTTAGAGTGTTGAATGTGTTGACTTCTTTGGGAGCTAGATTGAGTTGGTGTCTAAGAGACATGGGGAGGATCAAGGAGAACATGAGTATATGAGAAGGGATGATAGGTATAAGGCTAGAAGACTGTTTTTAAAATGCTCTGTATAAGGCTAGAAGACTGTTTTTAAAATGCTCTTCATTCCATGATCCCATAGTCACATTCATGTGTAGATATTACTATAGCCAGGCCTGCCCATTGGATGCTACTTAATGATCAACAGATTTTGGAGGTTGGTAGCTGATGAGGTTAAATAAAAAATTATCTCTGCTGGGCATAGTGGCACCTCTGATCCCATCAATTATGAAACTGAGGCTAGTAAAAAAAAAAAATGAACCAACAATAGCAACAAGAACCTCAAAACTGTCTGGTATAAAGATGGGAGAATATAAATAATTCCTGTCGTAATTAATCTCCACAACACAGTTCCATCAAAACATGCATCTTTGGAGGGTGCTTCCTATATCCTTAATGGAATATCTGTCAACCTCAAAGGGTTGACTTCTCAAGTCAGTGTGTAGGATCACATGAGTTTGCTACTCCATTTAATAGAGATATCATCCGTGGCCTGCCTTCATCATTAGATGCTGTGCCTGAATTTGGTGGAAAACTCTCTTCTGTCACAGTACTTAACTGAGATTTTAACAAAGCCTGAAGTTTAAAAGGACAATCCTGAAGTAGTAGTATTGAAACAGTCTCCATAGATTACAGGAAGTTGAAGACTAAGAAACTACTTAATTATACAGCTTGTAAACTAACTGCCCTTTGTATTCTGAGCAGGAATGGCACGACAGTCAGGATTGCACTTGTCACAGAGTGTAGAATTTGTCTTCTGTACAGTTTTATCATACTAAGCTTTAAAAAATAGCCTTAGCTTCTTTTTGTTTAGTAAAGAATATTATTTAGTATAGATAGATATTAGGATAGGGAAGGGCACTTTCCTAGCATGTGCACCCTAAGGCCCTGGCTTTAATCCTCACTACTGCATCATCATCATGTATTTAAAGTACTCCACCACAGGATCAAATCTTACTTTTTAATACTACTGACCAGTTTCTAGTACCCTCCACTCCAGGTCTCAGAGTCTGCCAGACACATCTTAGATGTTTCTGCATCTGTAGCTTGTCTTATACCGTTCTCTTTCTGTCTCTATTTCCCTCCACTTTTTGATCATCCATTAAGATCAAGCACAAGGAAAGTTACTGGAATGTCACTGTGTATATAACATGTGCTTCTTTAGAGTTTGGGTTGTTTTGTTTTGAACTTTATGAACAGATGTCATCACCCTCAATAGAGCACAGACACCTTCAAAGCAGCTGGCACCTTGAGTTCTTTGATGCAATAGCTGTTAAACATTACTTGTTGAGTGAAGACTTCAGAGACAGATTTTATTTGTAAAGAGAAGAATATTCTCAGTAAGATAGATATCTGAGGGCTAGGGAGATGGTTCAGCGGTTAGGAGCCCTGGACAAGTTCCATCCTCAGTTTCCATATCAGGCAGCTTCAACTGCTTGTAACTCAAGCTCTAGGGAATCTGACACCTCTAGCACCCACACACATGGTACACATGTACACTGGCACACACATACACATGTTTTTTAAAGAAATAGGAAGAAAAAGATAGCTATCTGGGAAGAGGCTATCGCTGTTATGTCCTGGTAGTTCATTCATTCTGTGTTATATATTAATTCACTGCTTGCAGCATGTTATGTACTACACTAGGCTCTGGAGATTGAGGTGCAGATGCTGGCTTTGCCATGTGAGAACTCTGCTTAGGTGGGAGTCAAACATAACACAAAGGTAATTACCATTTAGTGTTGCAGGTGCTGTTATAACATGAGTGCTTTGGAGCATAAGAAGCAAATGATTAACTCTGTGTGGACTCAGTGGTTTTGCCAAGGGAGGAAAAAAGATTTGAATTGCAGAAGTTCCAGAGGGAATCCAACTCAAGAACAATTGAGAAAAACAAAAAAGCATGATCAGAGAGAAGTGAAAAGTTTGTTGTAATCATTCTCTTTTGAGACTTTAAATGAGAGGAAATAGAGCATGAAGGTAGTTGAGATTGAGTCTGTTGTAGTCAGGTTTTGGAACAGTTTATACAGCTGAGACATATTTTTCTCCTTGAAGTATAAAAAAGCCATTGGCAGTTTTAAAGCAAGTGTGCATTAGGATTCCATTTGTGTAGAGAGGTGATTCTGGTGGAAGAAAGATAGGAATACAGTCACATAGGAAGTTGAGACTTTCTGAAGGTCTAAGAGGGATTAAGAGCAAAGGAATCCAAGGAGAACCCGTCTGATCTCTGAGGCTGTATCTTCCAGTGGCTGGGAACTGGAAGTGTGAGATAAGAAGCCTTCTCTAGGCCTTGAGAAGGCCCATGGCTTTGTGTACCATCTCTAAACCCTCCAGGCTCCCTCCCTCCTGTCCCACACGGCCTGTACACACCCTTACAACAGTACTAAAGACGTCTACTATCTGAGGCCTTTCTGGTTCTCTTTCTGATACGATTTTATGATACAGACCAAACCCAACCTGCTGCCTTTTTAAAAAAATAATGTCATTATTTAGAGTCATTTCTTTGTTCTCTGTGGCTGATTTCACTTTACAGTGGCAGAGTTGGGTAGGTTCAGTAGAAACCATATAGCTCACAAGATTGAAATAGGTACTGCATCCTGTTACAGAAAACGTTTGCTTATCTCCAGTTCAGTTCTTACTGATAGAAAGAAGGGAAGAGACTTGTGTACAGTATTTTCCAAGGACTTTGTGTCTTTGGAGAAATCTCTTTACTGATAAACAATTGAAAGTTTTCTGAAACTTTGGGTTGTTTTTACTAGTTGTTATTTTTAGTGACTATGATTCAAAAAGACATTATAATTAAGGAAAGCTCTTTACAGATACAAGTTTAATTCACTGTTGAGACAGTCATAAAGTGATGTAGGAGATTAAAATATTGCCCTTGCCCTTGCTGAGCTAGTTGCAGAATCTCTTTAAGAACCTGCTAGAAAGCTGAGTATTCCTTGTTATTTAACAAAAAAAAATGAGCTGGGCAGCAGTGGCACAGGCCTTTAATCCCAGCACTCGGGAGGCAGAGCCAGCCGGATCTCTGTGAGTTTGAGGCCACCCTTGTCTACAGAGCAAGATCCAAGACAGGCACCAAAACTACACGGAGAAACCCTGTCTCGAAAAACAATTTAAAAAAAAGAAAGAAACGAAACGAAAATTCTAAAGCAATATAAAAATGAGACTGAAGTTTAAGGAAACTAGAAGGCTAAAGGAGCTAGAAATTTCAGGCCTTTAAGGCCGGTCGGTCATCCTGTGCGGAGAGTGAGTGGTACAGGTACACAGGTAGAGCCCAGATCTACTGCAGATGACACACCAGGGTACGGAGGCCTAGCCCTCCGTAGACCCACTTTAAGACTGCTTTATTATGGTGGTTGAGTTGTTGAGTGACTGAAAAAAATGGTTTTGTGAATTCTCTCTCTAGGGTTTTAGTTTCTGTTAAATTGATGACTGGGTGAATGAATATTTGTTTCCTTTCTTGATTTTAATTCCCATTTGTTCAGGATCTGCACAAGAAAAGCTCTCAACAGCTAACTTGGATAACAAGTTTTGTGCATGTGTGTCCTTTTTTTAAAAAAAAATGCCCTTCTTTCCTCTAGGCTATCCTACCTACAAAGAAAAAGTAAAGAAAAGGCCAGGGGGCCGCCCAGAAGTCATTTACAACTATGTCCAAAGACCCTTTATACGAATGTCCTGGGAGAAGGAGGAAGGAAAGAGTCGGCATGTAGACTTTCAGTGTGTAAAGAGTAAATCTATTACCAACCTGGCAGCAGCTGCCGCAGACATTCCCCAGGACCAGCTGGTAGTCATGCACCCTACTCCACAGGTGGATGAGCTGGATAGCCTCCCCAGCCACCCCGCCTTGGCCAGTAATGACCTCGATCCTGATGCACAGAATCCAATGCTGTGATGCTGATGTTCCTGAAACCATAGCATGCTACTCTTCAGTGACGTCGTGCTCCTCATTCTGCACTGCGAGGCCACTTTTCTTCATTGTGAGATGCACATGTTTAGGATACTGCAGTGTAGGCTTTTTTAAAGACCAAAGGTAGCTGAATGGTTTTTTAATGAGTACAACTTTAGCATCCTGGTTCCAGTTCTATAAATGTATTTGTTTACCAGTAGGTTTGTGAAATTGGTTCTTTGTACAGGGACAGTCCTTTTTCACACATCTAGATCTTCTCAGAAGTGGTGGGAATTGGCAGCTGAGGCACTTTCGATGTAGATTGATACTCATCGTGCCCCAGGTAAAATGCAGAATATTAAGAGTTGCACTTTAGAGATGGTGGTTAAATGGAGCTGTTGAAGCCATTTTAGAGTTGTGATGCACAGTATAACATAAGTGCTTCTATCAGAGTATTCCTCAGTACAGTATGTGTAGTTGGCCCACAAGAAGCAAAAACATATTTATCTTGAGTTTATTTGAATGATTACGATGAGATTTGATGCTCATAATGTTGGTTCACTCATCTCCAGAGCCCTGTAACCCTTTCAGAGTGAGTCATATGCAGAGAGGGTGAACGTCAAGAGGGGGTTTACTGTCCAGTCTGCCTTACCCTTAATCTGTTCAGATATTTATTTACTAATGCTTTTTTTCTTAAGAGTCATGGGATAGGAAAATGAACTGTTTGCTCTTCATTTACTAAAAAGATTGTAAACTCAAGTTTTTCATCAAAATAAAATTCCATTGTTTTAATGTTTCTGACCAACTTTATATATACCTTGGCTAGATTCTGTGTCATGTATGCGTAAGTATAACTAGAAATCAAATGGTAGCCCAAAGAGTTCTTTGGTATATTTATAAGAGGCACTTAAATTTCCTGTAAATTCAGAAAAGTCACTATAAACCCAAAGCAGTTGATCAGGATTTTCTGGATATGAAAATGGAATGACTGGTGTTTAGTAACCCTAAGTTTCATGGCTAGTTTCTGTCTGATTCTTAATTCAGTGTTTTTTCCATTAACCTGTGCTGCTCTGTTTAGCAAATTATTTAAATATTTGATGGTCTACAACAAAGAATTATTAGTGTTTTTAGTGCTTTAGGTCTTAGGTCACTTAACTGTTTGTAGCCATATGTTGCACAAGACTGTCCTCTAAGCCACATAACTGCCATCTTGAAGTATTCGGCTGTGCCTGCTTGCTAGACAAGTTGACTGTTTACATCTACTCAGGGAGGTATGGGGAGAATCATGAGACCCCCCTCACCTGGGTAGCCAGCTCTTCTCCCTCCTGTTATTTACAACTCTACCCTAGCTGCATGTGGTCTCAGGGAGGGGCTAAGAGTAGATAAGCTTGGGTAGACTAGGAAAGGGGTCATGGCTCCATTTGGATGCCTGTGGGAAAGCCATTATCCCTTCTGGGTAAAGGTTTTCTAGTGTGGCCTCTGCGGGTAGAAGTATCCCTCTAGGGAACCCCTATAAGGAAGCCTAGTAAAGCCATTGGTTTCTAAAGTGAACTTTGGTTTGGTGGAATTATGCCTTGGTTTACAGTGGGACCATAGAAGGGAGGGTAGGTGTTGCTTATGTCTCCCTGTGGGAAGGATTTTAGCAGCACCATTCAACTGCAGGTCTTAGAGAAGCCAGTTTGTAATCTTGAACTTGAATTCAAAGGATTTAAAATGAGAGTTAACATCTTTGTTTTCATGTAAGTTGAGATGGCTATGATTTGGGAATGAACTATTTTTGTAATATGTCTAAGATAGTAGCACAGGAGAAATTTTGTATTAGTATGAGATCAAAAAGGCACTGCAAACCTAAGAGCAGGGATATGTTTAAGCCACTGTTGAAATGGATGAACCAGCCCTGCAGCATGTGAAGATTTTCTCCCTAATTATTCAAAATGGAAACAGTACTTATAGAACAAGGGAAACATTTATTAAAAATATTTAACTGTCTAATACATTATACTTTAACCCATATTTATAGTAAAGGATTCTTACAAGGAAGAATAAACAGCTTTATGATACAATTAGTATAAGAAATATCCACATGGGGGACTTCTTTGTAGTGTAAAAACACCATACATCTGAAATGACCATTTTGCATATAAAAGCTACCAATGATGCTTCTGTGCACAATGATTAAAAAATTCAACACAAACAAAATTCAAAATATACAATTAATGCAAGCTATCCACAGCTAGCCCAAACTCAATGATGAGAAAACACTGGAGCAGGCTTAGTTCCACTTTGTCTGAAGTTACACATGGTAGATTGACTTGTATCAATGGCTCTGAGATGGCTTTTATGGAGTCAGTACATAAAAGCTGTTCTCTCCCCATCCAGTAAGCTTCACAGACTGTAAAACTTCACCAGTAATGCACTTTGATACTGTAGCTGTTGCCAAAGCAAAATGTAGTGTCTACAGCGGCCATGGCAAGTCGCTAAAGTCAACAGGACCACCCAGGCCTGCATCTGCTTCCAAGAGGCTCATGATGACAGCCATCGCTGCCTCATCGTTACTTGGACTACTTGATCCTTGGTCGTTGTCTATCATATCAATGCCTATGTGGGGGTTCTCACCTGTGGAAGGAAGAAAGGCTGGTCAGTAAGAAATACCAAAGCACACTTACATTTGGAAAGCAACTTCTCAACACACTAATTAGAAAATTATATTTAACAAGGGGGAGGGGTTATTTGGAGGGCTCCACTGCCATAACTTTGTATTGTTACTGCTTTTCAGAAAGAACATCTAAAAATTAGGGGTAAAGTCCTTAAAATTCAATAAATGTTAATATTAGAGTTGAGCCCATTTTGGTATTTTGATAACCATTACTCAGTGATTGGTTGTAAAAATAATGGCAACTGGGAAAGGAGAAGGTAGGAAAACAGATTGAGAAAAAGCTGGGTGGACTGAGAGAAACAAACTGTCATCATCCGGTGGCTTTTAATACCCTCTGAAGCTGCATGGGCTCTCCCTCTGAGAAATGATGTGGGAGAGAACATGTGTCTGGGTTGCTGTGGAGGCACTTAGATCACGGAAGTAGTTAAACATTTCAACATCCACATTGTTCTTATCAACTATTTCAGAACCAGCGTGTTTTATGTAGCCAGTTCTTAAAACTCTCTTTGTGCTAAGTGTTTTGCAAGCTCATTGTCACCCATGGAAGATGATGATGATGGTGATGATGATGATAATACCACTTACCAAGAATAGAAGAACTATCAGAATATGGATAACCTGGGGTCTCCTGAGCCTGCCCTGGTAGTAGGCCAGTGGAAGGAATGTCTGGAGTCCCTCCATTTAGAATCTGCAAATAAAAGGGGGAAATGTAAAGTTTCCCACTCAGAAATTTCATTTCCTATCATATGCAGTGCTACCAAGAAAATGAAGGATGTTGGGGGTGGGGTGCTTAAAATGGGTTCAATTTCCTAATTTTTCTCCATTACCAAATAAGGACCTGTCAGAAAACAGTCATGATAACAGGGAACAGCCTCTACTCTAAACTATTTCCTCTACATAGGATTCAGTACATGTAGGTAACAAAAGCTGGGTAAATCAACTCCCTAGGATCATGCTGCCCTTGTATCTACTTAAAGGCTTAAACATCAGTGAGCCCAGGTTGCCCTCTAAGGGAGTGAGTGGCACATGGCAACATACACTGTTGAAGAAGTAATTGAGGTCAGCAACAATTTGTGAAGAGAAACAACTTTAGGGAGTAACACCTGAACAATAAAACACTAATGTTTGATCATCAAGTATGCCATAGGCACTAAATTAAGTAACCTCTAGTTTTTGTCTTTAAGATTCAATAATAATTGCTATCACACCTCCATAATAGAAATCTACTGTCTTAAAATCTCCCTACGGTCCAAGCTCCCTGCCCTTGGCTAAGCCTCAGAAACCTTGGAGAGGTATTTAGACTGAGTAAGGAACCAGTGGCCACTGGGTTTCAGAAACACGGGTGTCAGGCCTTGCCAGCAGATGGCACTGCAGCTTGTTTGTTCCTAGTTCAGCTTTGCAGTGTGGGGATCCCTGTACATTCTTAAAAGTGACTGTGCCTCCCCCCAAAAAATCTTTTAAGTAGGCTGTATTTATATAATAATATATATTATATAATTAAAAATCATATTATATAAGTAGTATATATTTATATGATTTTTGAAATATAAACCCTTTATTATTAACATGAATTAAAGCATTTTAGTGAAAAAAATCACAAGTTACCAAACATTTAATGAAAAACCACAAATTACAGAAACAATTTTTTTAAATTGTGTTACTGTTTTCTATCTTTCGAACATCATGCCTGGCTAATCTCAGGTGCTAGTTGTAGGTTTTTAACTTACAATCAGTATAATTTACATAAGTTTGCAAACTCTGATAAAGATGAAAACGGGTGTTTCTAGTGGCATCTTCTAGACAGCTCTTCATGAAGTACTTGTGGCCAGTGCTGTCACATCATAGGGACACATTTGGTGACAGATGCCCAAGTGTTCAGCTAGAAAGCCTGGCTTGACTTGAAGTATGGCTAATGCTGTTGCTTTTACTAATGGTTTCGGTTCACTTGAAGTTCCTGGCAGTAAGGTTCTATGGGGTCCTTCCTAATCTTTCCATCACAGGAATTCTTGAATTGTGCCCTCAAAGGGACTGACAGTTCCTCTTTCTTCATAATGTTCTTCCTGCCTTCCTGCATTCACATGGAATACATCCTCTTGAGCAAGCCAGCAAGCCTCTCTAAGTGCCAGTGTGTTTTGTAGTCAGCCACACACAGATGTGTTTATTTCGAGGAGGAAAGAACGTCTCAACTTATCCCAGAAGTCACTGTGTTTCAGAACTTGGGTAGAGGCTCTCTTAGTCTAAGCCATTGTGCTTACCTTCTTGCCTCCTGGAGAGGAGGCATCAGGGGGAGGCGTACTTGTGATGTTCAGTGGGCTGGAGCCACAGCTAGAAGGCGATGACCCTCTTATCCTGTTAGAGAAGAGCTGATTACAAGGCCTTTCAGGGTGGTGGGGTTAGGGAGATGCTAAGGAGTAAGGGTAAGGAGAGTAAGGAGCTAGGTTAGGGACTAGCACATGTTCTGTAAGGGTCAGATAACTCTTGGTTCTGTAGGCCATCTGGTCTCTGTCACAGTAGTCCACACGCAATGCATAATGAATACAGCTGTGTTCCAATAAAGCCTTATTTCCAGAGTCCAGTGGTCAGCTGGATTGCTCTGCATGCATCTAATCTGGAGTGCAGACCCCAAAAGCAATAGCTGTGAAAGCCTTTAGATTAGGGTTTGGATTCAAGTTGATGAGCCAGCTTTATTTCTTCATAGAATACAGATGAGTTGGAGACCTCAGGAGTTTAGCCACCATCTTTGTTACCATGAGTTGGAGGTAGAACAAGAGATGGGTCCTGTTGCCCACAAACCTTTACTGATGAGTGCCCCTAGGAAATAGAAGGCAGCAGTACAGCTCAGCCACACCTAAACAGGACACTAATAGGTAAACAAGAGCAGCCTTCTTGGGAAGCAAGGGATGAAAGACGGATCTGGGACTTTTCTGGACTATCCCACTAAGGTAGACTTGTTAGGAGAATCAGAACTGTGGAACCGTGCACACCTGTGAGGCTGGCAACCCTAGGGAGGGAAGCTGTGGCTTGCACCAGGGGTTCATGTACTAGTTGTGCTTGCATGAATCCTAGATTCTACCCCTGCCTTGTGTTTTAGGGTCATGTCCAAGCTGGGGCCAGAGTCTGTGGATTATGGAGGCAGCTGTGTGACTACCAGGCTTTCTGTTCCTCCATGATGAACACAGCCTATTAGAGCCACACTGGGCCCAGTCTCTGTACCTGAGAAATGGCTCTTGGCCCCTGACTACTTGTCTTTATTTGTGAGGAAACAGGTTCTCTATCTCCTGGACTAGAAGCTTCTCAAATTCAAGATACAACCCTATTATGTTCAATACCGGAACATACAGATGGCTAGTAGCTGATGACCAGAACCTTGTCTCTCCCAACATTGTCTACTTAGGATGAAGGGCTGTGAAGCCACCCTTCCCCCAGGCTCTATCCGTCCTTGAACTGCCTTCTCACCATTCCTTATTTTACCTTCAGCACCTGGTCCTAGACTGCTGACTTCTCTGTAGGACAGGCCTCATTCCTGGGTTAGCAAGCATGCCCACCTTCATCTCTCCCTGTTCTAGTGAGCTTCCACAATGTATAACATAGCACTTCCTTGCTTGCCTCAATCCCTGAAGTCCCCATGTATCATAAAGAAAATAGACCTCTCATGGATTTTAGGATTGTTCTGGGGAAGGGCTCTGATACTGTGTTCTGATGGTCTTGCATAGAGCCCAGGGTATATAGTGGCTGGTCTGAGCTGATCATACTGTGTCCTATCTCCTCATTTCTCTCCAGAGGTGGAGGCAAGCAGCTAAACCCACCACTCTATGGATTGGAGTAGAACTTACTCTCGTGGGGACAAGAGTCCCTCTGGCTGAACAGAGAACAGACTAAGTCAGTGGCTGCAGAAAATATTGGTCTTTCTGGGCCCCCCACCCCTTTCCTTTACAATTATGTTCCATTACGTTTATATTTTTAAGTATCTGGTTACCAACTTCTTGGTTCTCCAAATTCAAGCAGATTTATAAATAACTGTTTCCTTCTCAGTGGCTATGTTTAAAGACAGACTGAGCTCACAGTTTCTGAATGTCAATTGTATATCAGGCTGTTCATTCCTTCACAATCCTAACACAGTCCTTAGGAGAGACATACTACCTCTCTTCTGTGGCTTAAGTTAGCATACCAAAGATTAGATGGCTCCCCTAAACAGAGCCAGGTGGATGCAGGACCAGGATTGAATCCTAGGCAGCTGCTGCCAAGCTCTGCTTCCACATGGAAAGGATGCTCCCACACCCTAGAAAACTGCCTCTGATGCCAGCTGATCTGCTTGGCCTCTATTACTGACTCTAGGTAGCTTGAAGTATTCTTGTTAAGGCCCAAATCACTAGCTACTCAGAGCTTACTCCAGACCTGTGATGTTCCAGGGCATCCATCCTCACTAGGAAGCTACCTGGGATACATTCAAAGTGTCATGAACTGGGCTTCCCCTAGAGTGTCTTAAGCTCTGGACTGTTTGGTCTTCTTTATTTAAGGCACATTTTTTTAATTTGGACTCGGGAACAGAGGAACAGAAAAGTCCTGTGTGGTATAAGCAGCATCCCTGGTCTTTTTTCCCTGGGTGATCAGCAGCAACCTTCTACCCAACTGTGATGACCCAAAGTGTCTCCACACACTGAAGCACCTGGAAGGGTGAGTGTGGAGTGCTGAGCGCCACTGGTTGGAGAGGCAGCCAAAGGGATTACTTGCCTGTGGATTTCCATGATTTCTTCTGCAATCATTCGACCTATTTTTCCTGCCCCAGCTCTGGTTCCCCCTGGAATGCCTGGAACAGTGGGATGAGTCCTCTTTGGGCCACCTACAACAAAGGAATCTGACAGTAGGAAAGAGGAAACCAGAGCAAGAAATGCTATCATGTGTTCAATAAAAACCTCCCGATCCACTTGAAGTGGATCATCAAGGTTCTACCTTGTCAGAAAAAATAGTGGTAGAGGGGAAGGCTCAAGAGTCTATTCAGCATCAGAGGCCAAAGTTTTGACATGAACCAGCTAATTTCCTTCATGTTCCAGGACTAGAGACAAGACAGCAAAGGGTGATGAGTTGACAGGGAATCGGACAACACCCAACTCATGCAAGCAGGTGCAGCTTTTTGGAGGGGGGTCACTGAGCTGAGTCTAATTGATTATATATGAGCTTGATAGGTGCTCATGAGAGGAAAGCAGCCCAGGCCTAGAATCAATGTGCAAGAGCACTGGGGCAAGACAGAGCTTGGAAGTCTACCGCAGGGTGTTCATGGAGGATGACCAGGGCATAAGTTTGGAACTGGTGTAAATGCAGCAATCAGATCATGCCGTACTGGCGACATCAAAAAGGATCCACCAGAGGTAAGGACCAAGGGACTTAGCACAGAAAATGCACTGGGTGCAATGTGGATTACTAAAAGTCTATCACACCGAGCACAAGCTGCAGTTATGTGTCACTTAATGACAGGGATATAGCCCAAGAAATGTAGCCTTAGCTGAGTTTGTCATGTAAGACTCGATCAAACCTATAGAGAATAGTCTACAGGGTGTAAACTACAGGCTACAGGGTGTCGCCTGTTGCTCCTAGGCTACCAACCTATGTTACTGTGCTATAGGTGACCACAGAGATGACACCTGTGGCTCTAAACAAGTTTGAGGGGAATGATTATGACATCAGTTGGTAAAATGATATTTGTCACTTATGTGGTCTGACGATAACCAGAATGTTGCTATGCTGTGTGTTATGTAGAATGCAGTATGGGGTTGAGAGAGTGAGATTAAATTTGGACACAGTGCAGAGGCAGTGGGTGAGTTTAAGAGATAAAAGGACAGGATAGTGCACTTGGACTGCACGGAGGAATGAGAGGAACCAATCATTCTGGAAGTGCAGAAGATGAACTTGGGATATTCTTCATTTCAGTGCTTCTATGGTTCTGTTTGGGGCAGCAGGGGGTGGGCGTGGGAGTCATGAGTGGAAGAAGCAGGCTGAAGACATGCAAGCAGAGGTGGTCCAGGACAAGTACACTAGAACCAATGCTGAGCCACAGGGAAGGCGCCCACTGGATATGACAGGTGCTCAGTGCCAACACTTGGGAGAAAGATCCCTTTCTCCCAAGCCAAAGAGCTAGTATGTCACCAAAGATCAAATCATAGCCCATGGGCAAAACAGAAGAGCAGAGCACAGAAAAACAAGGAGTCTAGGTGGCCGCAGGAAGAGCCACACACATTCACAACATCCCAGTAAGATGACGGTGGCCCCTCTTCCCCCTGGGACTCAGCACATCAAATCAAGGTCTGCTTCACAGAACATGACAACAGGACACCCTGAACACTTGGCGGGAGGATAATTGGTCATAAGCAGCTTCTCGTAAGCCAGCCCCAATACCCAAGCAGGACATAATTACCTTCTCCAGAGGGCAGCATGCTGTCCATGCTATGGGGGGACGCTGTAAGCTGCGGGAAAGTTGGGTCCCCGCTTTCCAGGACGTTGGCTCTGTGAACATCCCAGCAATAAGGAAACATGAGTCAGGCTTGCTCAGAACCGTGCACCTTTCACCTTGGCCAAGGAGTCCGGTGTCCACTCGGGACCTGGACAGGCCAGAAAATGAAGTGTCTGTCTGAGTGGCTGAACAGGTCTACTCACTGGTCTGTAACATGATGGATAGCATCCTGGCCTTTGGCCTCACTGCCCACCTGGGCCTCCCTAATTTCTAGGCAACACGGTTTAGTAGAAGTGGCTGCAGTAGCCCCCTCCCACTGCTACAGCACTTTTTCTCCTACCTGCTGACAGCTCACCCAGCTCCAGGCCCGTGTGCCGCTAACCACAGGTGGGTGAAGGAGGTATGGAGAAGAATCTTGTGAAAGAAGGCTCTTCCCTCTCCTTGCTGGCTTAGCAGGCAGCAAAAGCCTTTGAGAGAGTATTCTATCTGCCAAGGCTTGGGCCACTAGCCTGCTTGGGTGACCCATCCTCACCCAAGGTCAGAAAGAGCTAGTACCTATGTAAGCCTTTCACCAATGGGTGACACCTTCCTCCACCAGCGTAAGTGGATGCCCATGTGTGGAGTTAGGTTTAGGGTTTCAAGGGTTGGCTGTTCCCTGGAGCAAGTCTCACCATTGGGGCTCACATGGGAGGAGGGCCAATGCCTGTCCTTGGTTAACCCCTCCTGGCTTCCTCTTAACACAAGACACTAGTAAGGTGACATTAAAATGTGGATGCTGGCTGCTGCCTGCACCCTTTGTCCCAGTACCCTTGTACCCTTTGAAGCAAGGGTATATCTCACAGAAGATACTCACAAAACAACAGTGTTGGTTGAGACAATGTATTCTACTTCCTTGGTCCACGGGTTCATGAAACTGAACCATCGACTTCGTAGTGTGATAAAGGAACCATCTTTGATCTTAAACTTATAGCAATTAGTTGTGATCTTTTCTCTTGTCTGTAAAACTGAAAATGCAGAGAAGCCATGATTATTGTCATTTCCTCAACCAGTGAGTATATTAAACAGGTCACCTGACCCCAGATCCCAAAGGTGCTCAGCCCCCATGCCATCACCCTTAGAAAGCCAAGTAGGCACATGGTCAGTGCTCAGACAGGCAGCTTCCAAGGATCTAACTCATAGCCTTTCAGTGTATCATCAACGTGTCAACCCTTTCCAGAGTCTATGAAAATGAAGGCTTTCAGGAATGTTGGAGTCAGGTCTGAATAAACTCCAGCCATGTTCCTTCCCTGTCACAAAGCCTAAGTAGTCCCTGGCCAGGAAATCTGAGTCAACAGAGGCCACTGACCTGTTCAGATCTCATCCTTTGAGAAACAGACATCATGAGCACCTTTCATGCCCAAGCATTAAAAACAAAAGAGGCAGAATATGACTCATGCCCTCTGGAAAGAAGTGACCAAGGCCACTGAACACTCCAGCCAAGAGCAGGAAAGAACCACACAAAGGCCAAGGGGTGACAGGGTCAGTCTAGCAGGCAGGCGTAGGGAGAGGGTCACAGACAGAACAAATCTGGGAAGTGGAATCAAGGAACTGGGCCAGGGCCAGGAAATGGAGGTGGGAAGTCTGGGATCTGGTGCCTGTTGAAAGTGGTTGTGTGTTGAGTCTAAATATTGGAACATTAAACAGGGATATGATATTATCAGGTCCGATCTATTTAATAATACATGAGATAACTACAGGTCATGATGGACCCAGGGGGAGAGGAAGTGAGAGACCCACAAGCACAAGTGCTTGAACCAGAGTCAAGGCCGTGGGGGTGGTGAAAATAGGGAACTTCATAAATGGATGTCTGTGGTAACTGAACAAGCTCTCGTAGAAACAGTGAAGGGAGGGCTGCACATGTGGCCACACCATCTGTGGTCGTCAGCTCTGTCACCCTGACAGCCTAGGTCACTTGGTAAGAGAGTTTTGATGAGGGGTACAGTGAGCTGGCCTGGGGCACGTTTGTAAGGGACTGCGTTAACACGGTTAACTTATATGGAAGACACAGTGTAGTGCGTGGTTGTCTGTGCCACACCCTAGTCTGTGTCACTGCCCCTAGTGAGGCAGCAGGTAGCTGCTAGGTACCTGCCCCCATTGGCGTGTCCCAGACAGGGGCCCTTAAGACCTGGGATGCACACACATGCGCCCCTCTTCTCTTTGCTACCTCGTGGTCTTGGATGCTGGTGCTGCGGATCAAGGCAGAAGTCTCCTGAGAACCTCACTGGACCATGCCCCACCCCTCCAGGATTCTAAGACCAACTCCTTTATTATTGTGAGTTAACCCCCAAATAAATTCCTCTGACCATCAAATAGACTCCGTGGAATTATCCCATTAACACAGCCCACTATCGGCAGCACCATCCCCTTCGTGGGGCCCTGAACTATGTAAGAGCAAAGACACTGAGATGAGCACAGCAAGCAAGTGAGCAAGCACGTGTTCACCTTCTACTCTAGACTATAGGTGTCACGTGACTAGCTGTCTTAAGCTCCTGCCATTGTGACTTCCAGTAGCAATGGACTGTACCCTGTACTGTGAGCTGAAATAAACTTTCTCTCCCATCTAAGTTGTTTTTTATCTGGGTATTTTGTCACAGCAATAGAAATAAAACTGACACCATGAGTCAAGGAAAATACAGGAGGCAATACAGCCTGGTTTGGAAAGAAAATCAGATCAGTGCAGGACATATGAAATCTGTACAGGCTCAGAGTGAACCCTCACCAAGAGATGGCTCTACAAACAGCCATGGCCTCGTGCAGTGAGTAGGGGCCGAGCACTGGAGGGGACATATGGCTCAGGAGCCAACAGTCTTTTCCCCTCTCACATGCTGTGGCCTGAAGAGTCTTGGGCTAGCTGACTCCCCCATAGCTGACTCCCACATAGTAGGGGCAATTTTCTCTGGAAGGCCAACTGGGGTGAAGAAGCAGGGTACACTTTAGAACATCACACTCCTCCTATGGCCCAGCTTACCTTGCCTGTGACATTCTGCAAGATGTCCTATGTCATCTTGATGAAAATACTCATAACACGACGTGCCTAGAAGTTCCTGTGGTAGATATGCCAAAATAGCCGTTGCCCTAAGAGAGAACAAGAGATTTTAAATAAGAAAAGGCCACTCCTAAGATGAACAGCCCACTTCTCCCCATCACAGCCTCCAAGAGAGCAAGGTGAAAGCTGGAGGCAAGAAAGCTAGACGCTTCTCAGTGGATTAGATATGTGGTGCCCATCCCACCCAGCCTTCCGACTTGAATCAGGGTTATAAAAACAGAGCAAAACAAAGCAAAAATGACTTCCGGGGCTTTTATCAGAAATCAATTTCGGGAGGTCTTTAAATGACAAGATTACTATATTAATGGTGTAAAAATAAGATAGAAATCTAAATTCCAGGGCAGGGCTGCTCCTTTTTCACTGCTTGCTTCTACCAGGACAGCTAAAGCCCAGACTCCTGCAGCTGAGACCACGAAAGCCTTAAACAGTAGATGCCTACTCTTCTGGCATCTAGTGGCTGTCTCTAGGAGCTAGTTATTAGCCTGTGAATATTCCCAAGAGAGGCAGCAGCAGCAGCAGTGAATTTAGAACATCTGGTTCACAGGCTAGATCTAGCAGCACCAATTAGCTCTGAGTCCAGCAGAAGCTGATCCACAGGCCAGACCTCAGGTCCTCATCCATAAGATGAAGAGGCTGGCTAAGAACAGTGCTGTCCAGCATGGCTATCTGCAGCCGTGCAGTCATCTGTGTGCTGTTAGCCATGTGGAGTGTGTGGGGAGTGCCCTGAGAAACTGAAGCTGTGATTTTAACTAATGACATTGAAATTTAAATACACAGACAAGTCCACCATGGCCAACTCTACTGGAAAGCTCAGGTCTAAAAAGCTCTTTTTACGTCTTATATTGCCCTCAACATCATGACCCTGGAATATTTCATAGCTGTAGGTCGTATTTCTGTTTCCTTTCAGAACTGAATTTCAAACCACCCACTTAACTGTCACTATATATCAAAGAGTACTGAGAAGAATCTGTATTTATCATGCTATCCTCGTGAGCCTGATTTTTAGACAGGACTCTCACTTCCCTGCTCTATGTAGAAATGTGCAGCCAGAGATGGGGTGTTCATTACAGGGTAGCTGAGGCCTAGAGTCACTCGTCTCAGATTTTAGAAAAAATGATTATTATTTATTTTATTGGTAAAACAAGGTCTTATGTAAGCCAAGGTTGCCCTAAACACTATATAGATGAGAATGACCTAGAACTTCTCACCCTCTGCTTCTACCACCCAAGTGCTGGTATTTGAGGCCTGAACTACCACACGAGCAGCACAGGGTGCCGGAACAGAACCCAAGGCTTCATGCATGCTAGGCAGATGCTCTAACAACTGAGCTACACGCCCAGCAAGAGTAGAAAAAGCCAGCTGATGACCTAGTCTTTTCAGCTTCAGGTTGAAATACTCTAGAGCAGTGGTTCTCAACCTTCCTAATGTTGCAACCCTTTAATACAGTTCGTCATTTTGTGGTGACCCCAACCATAAAGGTGTTTTCATTGCTACTTCATAACTGTAATTTTGCTACTGTTATGAATCATAATGTAAATATCCAATATGCAAGATATCTGATAGGCGACCCCTGTGAAAGGATCTAGCAAACCTAGGGGTCACGACCCACAGGTTGAGAACCACTGCTCTACTGCATTGCTGAAGGGTGAGATGATGTAGGCTCTTACCTCTGGTCTACAAAAACGAATTTCCCATCTATAGCGTGTCGAGACACATACTCCATAGATTTCACCCTTATTTCCCCATTCACTGGCTGTGGAACCACGTGTGAATGCAGTCGCCCGATTGCGACGAGGCAGCTGAGGTTACAGCCCTCGTTGTCTGGCTCGTTGTCTTCGTCCAGCCCCATCTTTGTGGGTGGCCAGCTTTTCAGATAGCCTGTGCTGTGGATGGTGCAGAAGCTTTTTCGATCTGCTGGAAAGCAAAAGCCCATGGTGAGTGTCAGTGCTGGCTTGGCAGTGGGATGCAGTCTCAAAAGATGGACAAAAGAAAAGGCTGCACTCTCCAGAAGGAGTCTCCTGGTGGGTGGAGCAAACAGAAATGGCCCAGCGTCATGTGTGCTTAGCAGAGTCTGTACCAAAGGCATCACAAAGTGCACAGCAAGGAGGAACAGACCATCTCAGGGAGAAGACTCCCCAAAAAACCAATGCTGGAGGTTAGGCAAGAGCATGAGCGCTGGCCAGGGTACTGGGTGTGTCTTTAAAGTGTGATGGTGAACAAAGGCACAGATGCAGACTGCAGACTGCATAGACGGCTCCCCGGATAAGAACACTTGCCTGGTGGGGGGAAATTATCCTAGCATTCCTACATCAAGAAGGGAGGCGGAGACAGAAGCTCACAGGCCAGTATGCAGTGCTGCGGCCAGAAACAAGAGAGTCCCTGCCTCAAAATAAGGTGGGAGGAGAGAACCAACTTCTGAAAGCCATCCTCTGACCTACCACCCACACCCACAAACACAAACACACCATGGAATTCTCTCTCTCTCTCTCTCTCTCTCTCTCTCTCTCTCACACACACACACACACACACACACACACACACACACACACACACAACACACACACACACAACACACACACACACACACACACAAACACAAACACACACACAATAAATTAGTAAAAAGAGAAAGAAGTGGGAAAGGTAGAGCAGGCCTTTGAGGCCTATAAGGATCCTGAGTTATTTGGTAACAGATGTGTTTAGCAGAGAAGAAATGGAGGGTCTCCAGCAGGAGGTAAATGTAGAAACAGAAAAATCAAGCACTTTGGATGAAAGAGAGTAGAAAGCAGAAGTAGGAGGGCTCTGAGGTGCACAGGCAAGACTCAGAAAATGGCAAGAGATGATGGGAACTGGACATCCCAGGGTGGGTAGGAAGCAGACAATGCCTCTGAGAATGGTTAGGATTTGGTATGAATGTCACACAACAAGAAGATACTGATGGACAACAAGAAGACATGGATGGCTCCCCTATTTCAGGGTTGTGTGGTACCGATTTGGGGAAGAGAACGCAGATCAGACAGAAAAGAGAGAAACATTTTTAATTGAGACACACCTACACTTACGGACTTCAACACTGAACAGCCCACCAGGCAGCAGAAAAACATCCCAGCAGCCTGGTAGCCAGGAAGGCCCCCTTTATACAATCATGCAAAAATCTATGAGAAAGCACTAGAAAGGAAGTCTGTGGGGTACCACAAGAAGACTCGGGCAGTCTGTGTCTTCAGGGAGAAGGTAAAGAAACTGGAAAGAAATTCCAATCAGAGGTGGGGAGGAGTGTAGACATCGGACCTTGAAAGGGGCTGGCAGCACCCAAGGGAAAGCCAGCATGGCTCAGATGTACTGAGGAGTGGCAGGGACCTCATTTGCATCGTATGCTAATTATCACGATTCTTCAAGAGCAGCAGGAAGCCATGAAGAGTTTTAAATGGCAGGTAGGGAATAATAAGATTCACTGTTAAAGGACCACCCCACAGCTGTGTGGTGGAGCAGAAAGCACAGTGTCTACCTCAGCCTTGAGACAGCTGAGGGTAGCTGGCTCCAAGAGGTGAAACAGGCTCTCAGAAGCTGCGTTGGCTGAGAAACATGGCCTCAGAGCAGTAACTTCGCAGCAGAGGCAAGGCAGGGTGCCAGCCTGGCTTCTCTGCCTTCATTTTGTATTGCCTCCTTTACTTTGGCTGAAGGCACAAAGGTAAACCATTGCTCCAAACCTGCTATCACCCTGGATTTCGAAAGAACAAACCCAGGAGGAACAGTCTGCTCCAAATGAGGGCAGTTACCCATGAGGGCAAGGCTGCACCCTGGAACAGAAGCGACTGTTACCATGAGGGCAAGGCTGCACCCTGGAACAGAAGCGACTGTTACCCATGAGGGCAAGACTGCACCAGGGAACAGAAGCGATTGTCCCCCAAGCCTGCCTTGCCTTGCGGCTTCACATCATAGTAAGGACAGATCTGGCCCACTGTTTAGGAAGCGAGCTGAGACAGTGTTCAGCGAGACCATGCCTAGACCACAACTGTAACTTGGCTTTCCCCTTGCTCCAGTTCTTTCTCTATTTAATCCTAAAGCACATGTCAGTTCCCCAACAGACAGACTCGGGGCCACTGGACCCCTTTATCTGTTCCTCTCCCCAGTGTGACCACACTGAAGACATCTCTCTCTCTGCTTGTCACCATCACCTGTCTCTCTGTTGGGGACAAGTGGCCTAGCCTAGCTTGTTGCAGCTGCCGGAGCCTAGGCTTTTCCCTAAAATCTTTGGCTCCACAACTGGAGAAACAGCTGAGTGGCAGAGCACTTGCAGCTCTTGCAGAAGAGCAGGGTTTGGTTGTTAGCATCCTTATGGCAGCTTACAACCATCTGCAACTCCAGTTCTAGGGGATCCAATGCCCTTTGCTGGCCTCTGTGGGTACCAGGTAGCATGTGGTACACTGATATTACACAAAAACAAAACACTAATATACATAAAATAAAAATAAATAAAAATCTTAAAAAAAAAAAACACCAGTTATGCCTGGGCATAACTAAATACCATAACTAAAATCAGTAATATAAGCAGGTACAGCAGGTCAGGGAACCAGTGGCTACTCTGCAGATACCCTTGAGACTTACTATATATAAGGTAGATTTAACCTATATAC
>CABHPR010143335.1:0-21229 GCA_902168415.1 Peromyscus melanophrys | reverse complement strand
GATAGAGAGATGCTCTGGAAGTAGTAGGGAGGGATTTTTTTAGTGTTATGGCTTTTTTTTTTGTTTGTTTGGCAGAGTGGAAGGATGCTCTTTTGGGGAGATGTCAGCAAGGAGAGAAGATTGCTACTAGTTGCTACTCAACCTCTCTGAGGTAGCAAGTTTTCACCCAGCCTTTGAATCTCAAGTTTTATTCATAAATAAAATGATAGTGATTTAGTTAAAAACTACCTTTAACAGGAGCAACACAGCCAGTGCCTTCGGGAACAGAATTCCCACAAGGCTGCTGCCTGAGCAACTGGCCACTGCCAGAGAATCAGGCCAGTAACTACAGAGTTGCAATTACTGGCTGAAATAGCAGTAGATTAAGGTGCAGCCTCTGTGCTGAAGTTAAAACAACAATAAACAAACAACAAATAGTGCAAATGAGTCAAGTCATAAAGAAGTGTCATTTTCATGTGGCTGGAAGGTAGAATACTTCTGGACACCACCTTACACTCACTGAACCATCGCACTTCACCCCACCCACCCCAGGCTCTGAGACTGAGGGGGTACATTCAGCAAACTAAGTCTTTCAGGGTACCTGTTGTTACTTTTCTTATCTTAAATTCATATAAGGAAATCTCAAATTTAGAAAAAAAAACACTATAAGCAGAGCTTAAAGAAAAACTGAATTCCCCAGACTTAAAGGAATTGCCAAGTAGCTCAGCTTTGCAAATTTTGTCAGTCCTCAGGATTATATCTGAGGTACTTTTGGGGATTGAAGCACATCTTACTGGAGGCTCACAAAGCTCTGGTAGTCTTACAAAAATTTTGCACTTATTACTTATGCAAGTGTCTCACTGAATGGAAATCTTCCCATGGGCTGTGACCCTCACTAACTTTTAAAGAAAGTCCAGTTATGACAAAGCACAGCAGTAGATGCTCAAAAGTCCCTCGTCATCCCCCATCCTTAGAGTAGTATGGCACTTCTGGTAGTGTCGCTGTTGTTCTTTTCTTCTCTGTTTTCCCCACACCACGTCCAACCTAAAATAAGCACTTCATGAATATTTGGCAAAGAAATGAAATAGGATTCTGTACTGAAAACATTGCCATGACTTCCTGGTCCCTTTCATCAGCTGGGGGTGGTAATACAGCTGTAATCCTAACACTTAGAAGGCTGGGGCAAAAGGATTCAAAGTTCTAGGCTAGCCTGGGCTACACAGAAATACTCTACTGGAAGTAAAACAGGAGGGAGGGAGGAAGAGAGAAATGGAGGGAGAAGGGAAGATTGAAAATGGGAGAAGAATGAAGGAGAGGTCAAAAAGAAGGAAGAAAGACAACCAGATAGAAATCAAATATTCAAGTATTTTATTATTATTTATTATTTTTTTAAAATTAATCAGTCTGGAGGAGAGTTTTAGCTTGTTTTTAATGATCTCAAATTATCCTGGATGTTTTATTCTCAAAATTAATGCAGAACTTGTCATTATGATGTTATTTTGTTCTGCCCACTGAGCATATTTCCTCCTAAATATTTCAGACTTTTCCAGTATAGATTATAAGAGCCTGTGATGTCCACATCTGACCTGGAATAATCCCTAATTCATTGTGAGCCACCTTCAGCTTTGGCAGCAGATACTAAAGAGCAGAGAGCCCAACTTGTGTCTGTCTCCAGGAGCGCTAAGGATGGAGATTCAGTGTGAGATAGCCATGAAAGAAAGGCTTTTGCAAGCAGGGTGGGAGCTGAAGAGGCTGCCAAAGCCATCAGCTTTTACTTATCAGAGATGACAAGTGAACCCAGAGTGAACCATATCTGTCATACTTTGAGCAGCTTGACAGCACATGCCCAGACCTACAGTATGATAATTATCAGTCATTGTGGAATACAACCTAGGGTCCTAGAAACAGATCATGGTTTGTAGATTATAGTTGACATGAGAAATTCACAGGTGTGAGCTGACAGTGCACATCTACTTCCATGAGAGGCTTGTCAATGGTTCAGATGCAAAGGCAGGGTTTAGAGGGTTCTCAAGAATGCTGGGCCTTCTCCAGGATTCTCTCATTAAGAAGAGTAGGGGGAGCCTGGCCTTGGTGGTGCACGCCTTTAATCCCAGCACTTGAGAGGCAGAGGCAGGCAGATCTCTGTGAGTTCAAGGCCAGCCTGGTCTACAAAGCAAGTTCTAGGACAGCCAGGGCTGCACAGAGAAACCCTGTCTCTCTGGGGTAAAAAGAAAGAGTAAGGGAACACACATCCATTGCTGTGAGAATGAAAACTTATTCAGCCACTATGGAAATCAGTGTGGTGGTTTCTCAGGAAGATGGGAATCAATCTGCCCAAGATCTAGCAATTCCACTCTTGGACATTGTCTTAGTAAGGGTTTCTATTGCTGTGAAGAGAGATCATGACTACGGCAACTCTTATGAAGAAAAAAGATTTAATTGGGGGTGGCTAACAGTTTCAAAGGTTTAGTCCATTATCATCATGGCAGGAAGCAAGGAAGTGGGCAGGCAGACATGGTGCTAGAGAAGGAGCTGAGAGTTCTACATCTGGATCCACAGGTAGCAGAAGCAACTGTGAGCCAAACTTGGTGTTGCTTGAGCACAGGAGACCTCAAAGCCCAACCCCTATAGTGACACACTTCCTCCAACAATGCCACACCTACTAAAACAAAGACACATTTCCTAATAGTGCCTTTCCCTATGGGAACCATTTTCTTTCAATCTATCACATTCCACTCCCTGGTCCCCATAGGCTTGTAGTCATATCATAATGCCAAAATGCATTCAGTCCATCTTCAGAAGTCTCTATAGTCTGTAATAGTCTTAACCCTACTTAAAAGTCTAAAGTTCAAAGTCTCTTCTGAGATTCATGCAATCTCTTAACTATGTAACTGGCTTTTTCTTTTGGGCCACCACCCAGCTCCCAAATCATGACATGGAGACTTCTTATTAGTTATAATATATATTATAACTATATATAGCTGTTTTGGCTGGCCCTTTTAACTTAACTTGTTTCTCTTGATCTACCTTTTACCTCAGGGCTTTTTACCTTTACTTCTTTCTTTCTACATATCTTACTTTCCTGCTTTCTCCAGTGTCTGGCTGACTGTCCCTCTCTTTCTCCCTAGTTCTCTTCTTTCTTCTCTCCTCTTCTCTCGAGTCTAGATTTTTCCTCCTATTTATTCTCTCTGTCTGCCAGTCCTAACTATCCTTTCTCTGCCTAGCTAATAGCTGTTCAGCTCTTTATTAAACCAATCAGGTGCCTTACACAGGCAAGGTGAAACAGCAACACATCTTTTCATAATTAAACAAATGCAGCATAAACAAATGTAACACATTCTTACCTCATTAAGCAAATACAGTGGAAACAAATGTAACACATCTTTACACAGTTGAAGTAATATTCACAGCATAAACAAATGTAACAGATCTTTGCCTAGTTAAAATAATATTCCACAATTTAAACTGTAGTCCCCTATAAAATCAAAAGCAAAAGCAGATCACATACTTCCAACATATAATGGGACAGGATATACATTACTGTTCCAAAATGTAGAGAAAGGAGTATAGTGAGAAAATACTGGACCAAAGGAAGACTGAGAATCAGATGGGCAAAATCCAAACTCTACATCTCCATGTCTGATGTTAAAATGCTCTTCAGATCTTCAACTCTTTTCAGTTTTGTTGACTGCAGCACACTTCTTTCTCTTGGGCTGGTTCCATCCCCTGTTAGCATCTTTCCTCAGCAGGTATCCCATGGCTCTGGCATCTCCAACACCTGGGGTCTCCAAGGCAATCGATAACCACTTCTATCCTTGACGCTAAAGTTAGAATGATGTGGCCAAAGCTGCCAAGTTCTGCTCCTTGCTGGGCTAGTGCATGGCCCCCTTGTTCAATTACATCTTCACCAACTTTCTGTTTTCAGTGTTTTCCTTCACTGCCTAAGCTTGGCTATCCTGAACCTTGATCTGTAGACTAGGCTGGCTTCAAACTCAGAGATTTGCCAGCTCTCTATCTCTAGAGTACTGGGATTAAAGGTATGCACCACCACACTCAGTTCTAAGCTTTTCTTTAATCCACTTTCACAAGTTGGAAGCTTAGCTGGTAGGCTCTTGCACTGAGGTCACTACTCCCTTTATTCCATTTCTTAATCTGTTTCTCTCCTTGAACAGAGGACTTAGCTCCATTCCACTTCCTGGTGACCCTTTTTTCTCTTCAAATTATACATTTTATAACTTTCATTGCTCAGCTTGCTCCTTTTCAAGTATAAAGCTTCATAAGAGTAAACACTAATAACCACACAACAGAGTCAATACTAGGTTGTTTTGAGATTTTCTCTGCCAAGGGAATTAATCCAAAACTCCTCACTTTAGCCTCAGGAAAACTTTTCAGACAAGGGCAAAAAGCAGCCACATCTTCATCCAAATATCACAAGGTTGGTATCTAGGTCACATACTAACGTTCTTCTCCTTTGTAACCTCTTGACTCAGGCCACCACAATTCAAATCACCCTCGCTGTCTTCTGTGCTCCTATTAGAATGGACTGTCTTCCATGCTTCTGATAGTATGCCCCCATTAAACAGCACTTAAAGCTTTCAACTGGTTTTCTAATCCAGAATCCCAAAGTCCATATTTTTCTGAACAAAAACATGGTCTGGTCTATCACAGCTATACCCCAGTCCCTAGTACCAACTTCTGTCTTAGTATAGTTGATGTTTTGTTTTGTTTGTTTGTTTTTAACTCTTTGGGGTCTGGCCACTCAACTCTCAAATATATACATACAGTCTTCTTCTTACTTATGAATGCCCGGCCTTAGCTTGGCTTATTTCTAGCCAGATTTTTTTGACTTAAATTAACCCACTTCTCTTTAACTATATTTTGTTTCTGGGCTTTTTGCCTTTCTTTAATATATATATATATATCATTCTTTTCTTCTTACTATGTGACTGGCTATGTGGCTGGGTGCCTAGCCCCTGGCATCCTCCTCTCCTTCTCCTTTTCTTGCTCCTCCTTCTCTAGATTTCTCCTCCTATTTATTCTCTCTGCCTGCCAGTCCCACCTATTTTTCTCCCCTGCCTAGCTATTGGCCATTCAGCTCTTTATTAGACCAATTCAATTTTTTAGACAGGCATTAAGTTAAACAAATGCAACATAAAAGAATGCAACACATCTTTGTATCATTAAACAAATATTCCACATATGTATATGTAAATGAATGTAACATATTTTAAACTAATATTTCACAACAAGTTAGGGTTTCTGTTGCTGTGAAGAGACTCCATGATCATGGCAACTCTTAAAAAGGAAAAACATTTAATTGGAGATGACATACAGTTTGAAAGGTTTAGTCCATTATCATCATGATGGGAAACAAGGAAGTGTACATGCAGATATGGTGCTGGAGAGGAAGCTGAGAGTTCTATATCTTGATCCACAGGCAGCAGAAGCAACTATGTGTCACACTAGGTGTAGCTTGAGACAGGAGACCTCAAAGCCCTCCCCCACAGTGACACACTTCCTCCAATAAGGCCACACTTCCTAATAGTGCCATTCCTTATGGAGATCATGTTCTTTCAAAACACCACAGACATATACCTAAAGGATGCACCATCCTACCACAGAGACACTTGTTCAAACATCATTGTTGTTCTATTCATAATAGCCAGAAATTAGGAACAACCTAGATATCCCTCAACAGAAGAATAGAAAAAGAAAAAGTGGTACATTTACACAATGGAGTATTACTCAGTCATTGAAAAAAAACATAAAATCATGAAACTCACAGGTAAATGGATGGAACTAGAAAAAAACATCATGAGTGAGGTAACACAGACCCAGAAAGACAAATACGGTATGCATTCATTTATATGTGGATATTAACTGTTAAGTTAATGGTAAGCAAGCTACCATCAATAGAACCACAGAGGTTATGTATAGAATAAGGAAGGGACTGATAGATCTCATTAGGAAAGGGAAATTAAAAAGATAGTTATGGATGGATGGTGTGGAGAGGCTGGAATGGGACGATCAAGTAAGGAGGGGAGAGGAGAGGGCAATGAAGGAAGGAATATGGAGGAAGGCAGCTCAGATTGAGGGTCATTTGAAGGATACTATGAAAATCTAATACAGTTTATTACATATATACATATATGAAAATATATACATATATGAAAATGGTCTAAATGAAATCAACAAATAATAGGTGACACAGAGTCCCAACTGGCCATTCCTTGTCACCAAAGCTTCCCGTACAAGGATTGAATTAGATCTAATTAAGTTGATGACCAAAGGGGTCCCTTGGGAATCCTCCAAACAAGCTTCAGTTGCTAAGACTATAGATCACTCTCCACAAACTAACAGCAAGGTCCCATTGCTTAAGACAATGCCCGTACAACTCTGTGAACATGGAGATGTTAAGCTGGTGCCTACACAGAGACTTCATCCTTATGTTCTAGCATCTTTGGTACAAGAAGGTACTCTGCATACTATCAAAAGAGAAACATAAACACCAAGCCAGCCACAAACCTTTTGATCTACAATCGTGTCCTGCCTGCGTGATAGTGCAGTGGCGGCACAAAGCTTGTGGGAGTAACAACCAAGTTCTGATTTGACGTAAGGCCCACTCCACAGGATGGAACCATACAGGACACTGTTTAGGTGACCAGGAACCTGAATCTAGATAGTCCAGGCAACTAGGGGAAAACCAAATACTACTGTTCCACTAAGAGAACACAGCAGTGAAATGACACCTAATGATGTTCTCCTATACTCATAGATAGTGCCTAATTCAACCATCATCAGAGAAGCTTCCTCCTGCAGCAATTGGGAACAAATACAGAGACCCACAGCCAGACAATATACAGAAAGTGAGAGACCTTGGAACACCCAGTTCTAAATGGGATGTCTCCATCAAATTCCTCCCCTCAGGTCTCAGGGAACCCTTGAGGAAGAGGGGGCAGAAAGAGTATAAGAGCTAGAGGGTATGGAGGACACCAAGGAAATAAGGACCTCAAAATCAACAGGATAGATATACATATAAACTCACGAGGGTTGAGACAGCAAACACAGGGCCAACATATATCTGCACCATGTCCTCTCTGTGTATATTATAACTTCCAGGTTAGTGTTTTTCTGTGATTCCTGAGTGTGCAGATGAGTGGGTCTCTATTCTTGGACCATATCTTGTGGTCTTTTCCTTCTGCTTGTGTTTGTCTTGTCCAACTCTGATTTGGTAGCTTTTGTTTTATCTTATTATATTTATTTTATAATTATCCCTCAGAAATCTGTTTGTTTTCTAAGTAGAGACAGAAAGGGAGTGTATCTGGAAGGGGGAGGAAGTGGGAGGGGAAACTGTAATCAGTATATATTAAGTGAGAAAAATTATTTTTAATAAAAGAAAGAAAACAACAACAAATGCTGGTTGTGACTGCATGCTTTTGCAAACCTAGTGTTGGGGAGGTAGAACTAGGAAGCACATTGGAAACCAGTCTATATGTGGCGAGCTCAGGCCAGTAAGAGCCCATGCCAAGGGAGGGGGTAGGGAGAGAGGGAGAAAGTAATAGAAGAAGGGTGGGAGGGAGGAAGGCAGAGATAGTGATGGGAGAGAGGGAGGAGAGATGGGGAGAAGGAAAAGAAAGCTATCTGGAAACTGAAGACCAAAACCTGAGGTTGTCCTCTACTACCTTCCACACTCATAAGTACACAAGTGTACCTTTACACACGAACAACTGAATGATGTCTTAGTCACTTGAATTTCAGCAAAAGTGAATAAAAACAACAGTACTAACCACTAGTCCCTGAGGAGGCACTGCATGTCACATGCTTTTTAGTCTATTTCATCTCCTTTAATCCTACCTGCCATGTGGTGGGGATCTGCGTCTCCATGGAGTGGACCAGTGACTCTGTGGGGGCTGGGGAAACCTGAAAATTCTGGCTTCAGATAGCAAGCTTAGGTCTTGATTTGTTCTACTCAAATCATAAAGCTTCAAATACTATATTTTATAGAGACATTGGGTATAGCCTAGAAGAAAAAAAGGTATTTTCCCATGATAATCACAAAACACAAAATACAAAACACGCTGTGCTATCTGAATCATGAACAGCCTATCTTTAGGAGTATAATATGCAATTTGTTTCATCATTAATACCACATCAATACTCCATCTTAAATCATCAGTTTTCACTATCTTTTAGTACTATGAAGTTGTTCTCCTAAGGGGAGGTGGACAAGCTATACTCCAGAGGAAGGAATGTAGTAGACTCTTGAATATTATCCCAACTCCTTGAAGACTTAAAGCATCTTTGGTGGTTTGAATGGGAATGGCCATCATAGACACACTTGGTCCCCAGTTGGTGGAACTGGTTAGAAAGGATTAGAGGTGTGGCCTTGTTTAAGGGGGTGTGGCTATGTTAGAGGAGGTGTGGCCATGTTGGAGAGGAATGGCCTTGTTGGAGGGGGTGTGGTCTTGGAGGAAGAGGTGTGAGCTTGATGGAGGGCATATGTCACTGAAGATAGGCTTTGAGGGTAAAAAAGAGTCTTTCTGTCTCCAACTTTTGGATCAAGCTGCTCCTGACACTGTGCCTTTGCTCCGCCATCATGGACTCTAACCCTCTGAAACTGTAAGCTCAAATTCAACACTTTCTTTTATAAGGTGTACCAGCTGTGGTATCTGATCATAACAGTAGAAGTAAGACAGCATCCAAGAGAGGTGTATCCCTTGCCTTATTTTATGAGGTCATAAATAGACAGAGACAGGGGAGGACCCTAGGGTAACTATGAGCAACTTAAGTAGCAGAATGACACTAACACCTAAAGTGATGGCATTAGAGGTAAAACCTTTGGGGGTCATTAAGTCATGAGGACAGGCATGAGCCATAGCTGAGCATATAAAAGACACTTCAAAAGGTCCCTCCCTCCTGTCACCATATGAGGGCACAAAACAGAAAAACCATGTGAAGGAACAAACAGGTCCAGGAGATATCAGCTCTACAGCTGAATTTGAGAGTCCCAAAATCATGAGAGATGAATGTCCCAGTCCACTGGAATCTGTTATAACAGGTCAAGCTGACTAATGAGTCAGGATGGGGATTTAAATATCTTCCTGTGAGTATTTCACACCAGCATCCTGCAATAGACACAGTGGAGAGATCACATCTGCTCAAGAGCTACTGAGACAGAGAAGGACCACTAGTGTTGAACGAGAGGAGGGATTCTCCATGGCTACCTGTGTAGACAAGAGACAATAACTGGACCCCTACAGTGACGGTGACAGCTGACACTAAGGACAAAAACTCTCCCTCTTCCTCAAGGCTTTGGCATTCTGCAGTCTGAAATTTAGACACAAAAAATGATAGGGAAATCCAAATTTCCTGTGTAAATGTGGCAGAACGAAGGGTGAAGTTTTTAAAATAAGTAGAAGGAAAGATTTGCTCTGCATTCGAGACCTGTTTCCCTTGCCAGCTCCCAGTGCACATGTATGTACAGGAGGCTATCCTGCTATCCATTGTCTCAAAACTCCCTTGCTTCTGAAACCACCTGGTCACCAAAGCAGGGGACTAGCATGTTTTGCCTTCCCCAAAGCAACAGCTACCCAGTGAATTACTTGCAAAGCACAGAGGCCAGCATCCCTGGCTGAAGCAGAATCCATGGTCCTGGCAGCCCTGCTGGATCACTTGGAACCACCTTCAGGTACAGTGAGATCCCAGCCTAGTGTGAGTTCCTCATGTCCTGACCAGTTTTTCCTAGGAGCATCTCTACCAAATGGTGCTCCTAAGTTCCCCATCTCAGCACCTAAGAGAAAACATTAACATTGTCCAATATAATCTCTTTTTCTGAAAGTATACTGGTATTTTCCTGCCTTCAAATGCATTTTCCTCTTTAGCTCAGAATATAAGATCCAGTGTAAGGGCCAGAGGGATAGCTCTGCAGGTAAAGGTACCTGCCACCAAACCTGATGACCTGAGTTCAAACTTCAGGACCCAAGTGATAAAAGGGAGAACCAACTCCTGTAAACTGTCTTCTGACCTCTGCACCACCCATGGCACACACAAATAAATATTTCTTTTTTAAAAGATCCTTCTTGCCCTGTTCTGTGTCCATCCCTCTGGTGTCAACTCTCATCAGTCCCTGGCACACTTGTCATTAAGATCCTGGCAACTCTAAATGAAAGTCTCTGGTGACAGAACACCTCAGAAGTCATTGTCCTTTAGGGATTACTCTGCTTCACTTGAACAGCTCCCATTTGTTGTGAAGCAGGCCCTTCTCAAGAAGCCTTTCTCGATTTCCCTAAAGAGCATCCCTGTTTAAAAAAAAACCTCTAACTTTTACAAAACTTGAACCTCTCTATGCATGTGCATTCTCTTCATCCCATGCTTAGTTCTACATTCATATTCAGATGCACAACTTCTATCAGTTTCTCTCCTTTGCTACTGAGTGGCAGGTTCTCCACTGGCAGAGACTGAACCACCCCACTTTGTTCTTAGTGCAGAGCAAGCCCTCTGCAAGCATTAGAAATAATATGTGTTTATTTCTCTTCAATAGTGTTGCATGCACTCAGGTTTTTGTGGGTGCACATGGAGGCTAGAATCCAACATCAAGTGTCTTCCTCAATCCATATATCCCCCTTCCTTGTGTTTTTGAGACAGAGTCTCTCACCAAACTGGAGCTCATTGATTAGTCCAGATCAGCTAGCCAGCAAGCTCTCCCAGTCCTGCTATGTCTGCTGCCCAGAAACTACAGGCATGGGCCAACACATTTGACTGATTTTTTTAATTGGAATTTTTCATTACTTTTGATAATTTCATACATGTATGCAATAAAAAATATGGTCATACCCACCCACCATCTCCCTCCTTCAGCTCCCTCTATATGACCCAACACAACTCCCTCACAACTTTATGTCTTCCTCGTTATCAATACCCCCATAAGTCCAGGTGATTGGGATCAAACTCAAGTCCTCAGAGTCACACATTTCAACCACTAAGCCATCTCTTCACCCACTCAGAAATGTTTGTTATCATCTTCCAGCCTGAAAAACCCAAATGATGATTCCTCAGGCCATTCCTCTGGGATTTTAACATCAGCTCCTGAACACTCAAATGCACACAGACTTTTTCCATAAACCTTATGGAATCCTTACAGCCCTCGATTCTATAAACTGTAGCTAGAGTTTTCCTGCCTGGCCCACGGTCAGGATAAATCTCTTTCACCTGCCAGTCCCACAGCCACTCAGACCCAACCAAGTAACACAGAGACTTATATTGCTTACAAACTGTATGGCGTGGCAGGCTTCTTGCTAACTGTTCTTATATCTTAAATTAACCCATTTCTATAAATCTATACCTTGCCACATGGCTCGTGGCTTACCGGCATCTTTACATGCTGCTTGTCCTGACATTGGCTGGCAGTGACTCCCTCCACCTTCCTGTTCTTTTTATTCTGTTAGTCCTGCCTATACTTCCTGCCTAGCCACTGGCCAATCAGTGTTTTATTAGCAACACATTTGCCATACAGAACAGAACATCCCACAGCACTTCCCCCCCCCCTTTTTTTTCAAAAAGGAAGGTTTTAACCTTAAAGTAAATTACATATAATTTGGGAATTTGGGTGTAGCTTCTCTTACTACTTCCTGCTGGAGGGGGGCGCTGTATCTTATGGGGACACAAAGAAAATTTTAGAATTATGGAGTAGTCCGTGAGAGTGTATCGTCTGAGCCAGTTGCCTTGAAACTGTTTTGAAGGTTGAATCATGTGGACCATGGTGTCATCGGAGACCTTTCAGGGGGTCTTGGCTGGTCAAACCTAATGTATCTTAATCCGGAACAAATCCATAGCCTCTGGCTTTCTGTGAAAACAAAATCAGAGCTTCCTTTCCAAAGCAACATATCTTTACATCCAAATTTTGAAGTCAAGGTATCTTTAAAATATACATATTGGTTTAACTCAGCTTCCTTTACAATCAAATATCTCTCTGCAGTTAAGAATCCCAAAGACAACACAATGCAGATTCTCTGTGTGATATCCATCTTTATGTGGCTTATATTTTATACTACCTTTACTGTCTCTTCAAAGACTTTATTTTTCAAAACTATTTCTTTATATAACTGTATATATTCCTTTTTATCTCTCTTTGAAGCCTACGTACATATTTACACACATTTTAAAGCACTTAAAGTCTTGTTCTATCTGAATCTGTCTTATTGTGAACCTGTTGCTTTAAACTGCAGCATTCTAAGACTGTGGCTGCTGGCTCTGCCCACCTCAGCTTCCCAACATGGCGGTGATATGTTTACCGTCAGCTCTGGGAGCCTTCGTGGGTCTATGCTTCTATCAAAGCAGCGTTTAGCCCAGAAACCTCTTCTTTTTTTTTTGTTTTGTACTAGCAAAGGCTAAATCCACCATGCAGCTTAATGTGCCACTTGCAGACGCCTCATTCCCACCATACTGCAAGTCAAGCGCGCATGCCAGGAACCCACCATACAGTAGCTTAAGCCGGCAGGCTGCGGCTAACCTGAGAAAGACAACTAGGAAGCTGTTTTAGCTCCGTTTTAGAATCTTCTTTTTACACTTTCTCAGGTTTTAAGTGGAAATTCCTGCCCCACGTTCTGGCGCCATTTGTAGCTAGAGTTTTCCTGCCTGGCCCACGGTCAGGATAAATCTCTTTCACCTGCCAGTCCCACAGCCACTCAGACCCAACCAAGTAACACAGAGACTTATATTGCTTACAAACTGTATGGCGTGGCAGGCTTCTTGCTAACTGTTCTTATATCTTAAATTAACCCATTTCTATAAATCTATACCTTGCCACATGGCTCATGGCTTACCGGCATCTTTACATGCTGCTTGTCCTGGCGTTGGCTGGCAGTGACTCCCTCCGCCTTCCTGTTCTTTTTATTCTCTCTGTTAGTCCCGCCTGTACTTCCTGCCTAGCCACTGGCCAATCAGTGTTTTATTAGCAACACATTTGCCATACAGAACATCCCACAGCAATAAACCATCTCCCTATCTGTTTCTCCTTTTCCTCTTAGTTGTTATGTGCAATCTGTTTGCATTTTCATGGCACTCCTTCTCAAAGAGACTAAGGAATAGACTAAGTCCTTTTTTCCTTCCCTCTCTCACTCCTTTCCTCTTTCTTTCTTTCTTTTTCTTCCTTCCTTCCTTCCTTCCTTCCTTTCTTTCTTTCTTTCTTTCTTTCTTTCTTTCTTTCTTTCTTTCTTTCTTTCTTTCCTTCCTTCCTTCTTTTCTCCTGTGTTTTGCTTTCAATCTTGTCTTTCTATGTAGCCCAGGCTGGCCTGAAACTTCCAATGCTCCTGTGCTGAATTACAGGTGTGCTACCATCCTCTGCTAATAAAAACAGCCAACACCAAGAGGGTTTGTTGGCCCCTCTTCTCTTCACTTGATAAGTTTGTGATAAATCAGTGAGTAAAACAAATGAAGAAATGCAACTCTCGTTTTCCTGACATCGTCAAAGTCCTTTCAACACAGACAACAACTTAAATTATTGATGTTCCCACTAGGAAATACTGCCTTGTAGATATTCAATAAATATTTGTTGAATTGAATTATTAAGTGTTTTAATAGTTTCCACAGGAGTTAATTTCACAGAACCTACTTTACAGGAAGTGGGATATGAGTTATGGGAATCTGGGTAGAATTTCAAAAAGCATCAATAGAAAAATTGAAGATTGGCGATCATAGCTTTTGATTCATGAGCAAGAATTTACTCCAAAATGTCACTCAGCCCCTTTAAATTATATGTAGTCAGCTCCCCATTATACTGCATAATATTAACCTAATGTATTATTCATGGGAACCTTGATTTACTCTCCCTCATTGATTCCCAGCTGGTTATCATATTGCCAACATCAAGGCCAGCCCTGAAGAACCTTCATGCAGTTTGAGGGAGTCTGAGCATAAGTCCTCAGAAAGAATAATAAACTGAGCACTTACTGCATGCCAGGCAGCATCTTGGGTGGTTCATTTGCATAAGCCCATTTCATCCCCTGCAAGCCTGTGGGAAAGGATTCTAGTCCCATAATTAAGGAGGTCATTAGACAACCAAACCTGGCAGGCAAATGACAAGGTTGTGTGTGCACTGCTCCTAGTGCCTGGACCACTAACTTGCAGAGTGTGTGCTCGGTGAAAATGGACTAAATAATGCACTTGCCTGAACTATGAATTCAGGAGTATGGGTGCCGGTGCCGGTGTATAAATTAAGGCCTCTCTTTCTTCCATCAAGTGTCCTTCAAATAATTGCTGCACCAGCATCAATGGCATCCCTCATTATCTGTAAGGGCTGGGAGATCTCACACCAGTTTATCTGAGTCAGAATCTGCATCTAAAAAGGATGCCAAGTGAACCTTTTGTGCATGGGATTTGACTGTGTAAGCCAAACTCCTCCATAATAGTTATTCTCTTAATGGCTCACTTCTTTGCTCAGCCAATGCAAGAAGCCAAGAATTAACTGGTCAGAATCAAAATTTGTGCGTTCAGTTTGACAGTCAGTTATGCGGCAGCCTCATTGTGCCAGATAGTGACATCTGAGTCTGAAGGTACAAAACCAGTAAGGATAATTTTTACCATCCTTAAGAAGCCTGGAAGTCTGTACGAGGACATGCAGTCTGGGAGCCGAGGACTGGCTCCTCTGTGACCTGCAGCCTGCCCTGTTGTCCGTACATTGCTCTTTTCATCACATGCCTATGAAGAAATTAAAGTGCTTCAGGCCAAAAGAGCTTTAACTTTTAGAGAACTACTAAAATCCATTTTTAAAATACCAAACAAGAATTACATATGAGCCACATTTAATGGCACAGACCAAAATCACTTAAAAAAAATCCCCCTTTACTGTAGTGTCAGTCACTACAATCAACAGAAGAATATTCATATACAGAGCATATATGAATTATATATCCATAAATTCCTGTATATGTTAACATTTTGAATGGGAATAGTGCTTATTGCCATGGTAAGAAAATGAATTAATAAAGGGGCTTACAGTAGTACTTGGCACACAGTGGGCTCTCAACAAGTATTACTACTGATTGCTGCTGCTGTTTCCTTACTCACAACTAATAGCCAAGTAGAAATAATACATCTGTATGCATATAAACTGTGTGCACATATATCTGAGCACATATATCTATTTATTACATATATACATGTACGTTCTAGGTCACTTTCTTATTGTTGTAAACATCAGAGCCAAAAGCAACTTGAAGAGGTGCGGCCTTATTTAATCTTACATGCTATAGCCATCAGAGGAAGAACTCAAGGCAGGAGCCTGAAGCGGGAGCAGGAGGAATGAGGCTGACCCCCCAGCACAAGCTCGGTTTCCTTTCGTATAAGGCTCAAGCTCACATGCCTAGGAATGGTACAGTGGGCTAGGCCCACCTAACATCAATTAGAAATCAAAAAAATGTTTCACAGACATACCCACTGGACAATCTGTTGGAAGCAGTTCCTCAATTAAGGGTCCCTCTTCCCAGGTGTGTCAAGTCAACAACCAAAATATATTATACATGTGTAATATATATGCATGTACACAAATGTGTATTTATGAAACATGTACATTCAAACACAAATATATTGCTAGTCTCAAACCACAGTAGAAATTATTTCCATCTCTGTTCTTTTTCGGTTCCTCTTGCTAAACATTCCTGCGTATCCCATAGCAACCGGCTCAGTCTTTCTAAGGCAATTGGAAACTATATGCATCCAAGTTACTAGAAGGGTTTATTAACAATTCAAGTACCCTCCTAAACTTATCAAAAACGTATCTTGGGGGTTCAGGAACATCTCAATAAACTCTGGGAATGTGTAGGTTCTCGATGAGCTGCTCCTGCGATTGTAACCCCAACTAAACTTGGGAACACACATTCTCTGCAGGCTCTGCTGCAAGGTTAAGTACCCTCAAATTAACTGGCAGCCGTATTAGAGTGCTGCTTCTCGTTCAGCAGCTCTGGGCTCAGGCCTGTTCTGTATTTTTAACAAGTTGTCGTTGCTGCTGCTGCTGATGATGATGATGATAATGGTGATGATGATGATGATAATAATGGTGATGATGATGATGATAATGGTGATGATGATGATGATGGTGATGATGGTGATGATGATGATGGTGATGGTGATAATGATGATGATGATGATGATGATGATGATGATGATGACGGTAGTGATAGTGGTGAGGGTGGTGGTGACAGTGGTAGGGGATGTGGCAGCAATTGTGGCAATGATGGTGGTAATGGTGGTGGTGATGGTGGGGGAGGTGGTGGTGGCAGTAGTGGTGGTAGTGATGGTAGTGGTGATGATGAGAGTTGGGGAGGTGGATGTGGTGGTGGTAATGATGGTGGTGGTATTGGATGTGGTGGTGATGGTCTGTGCAGTAAACTTTGAATATCAATATTCTATCACTTGATTTAACTTTTATTTTACTTTGGGACCCAATTTGCATGCTAGTAACAGCATAGTAGCTGGAAACTGAGTTGGCTTTGTTAGAAGGAAACAGTCCAGGCTCTGAGGAGCAGAGGAAATTTTTGCTTTGCTGAGTGATTGGTCTAAACCAAGTACAAGTAGGTTCTGTATTCCAGTCAGGAGGACTGCCGCCTGTCTTTAACGCAGGTGTCCCCTCTGTCTCCTGCCAGCATGATAACTTGCCAGAACACAAATGATAATCTAAATGTTAACAAGTTGTCATTAAAGAATGATGACCATGTTCAAAGTCCAAGAAATCCTAAGCAGGCTGGGTGAGGTGATGGAAGACATGCTATTTTATTCATCCACAAGTCTCATTAAGGATGCTTCTTAAAGGTACCTGGGAATCTTATCTGAAACGTCCTGCCCCTGACTGGAGTAGTAACTTCCCTAAGCTCAGCAGATGTGAGGCTGTGTCGGCAATGGATGAACTGAGTGTGAAGTAAAATAAAAGCACTCTTTGAATGGAATCGTGCAAAATTACTCATACCCACTGTATGCCGAAAGGTTTAAATCACCTCACTGGAGGAATGCTACAGTGAGCAGTTCCTGCCCCCTGCAGGTGGGGGACAAAGTGCGGGAAAGAGATGGAGTGCCTACACACTAGGTACAAGTTCAAGTTTGAAATATGTGTTTTACTTGTTACTAAAAAAAAGAAAGTAAATTTAGAAAACATCAATAACAATAGCATCAAAACATGTGAAATGCTCAGAAATAAATTTAGAAAAATATAAACTAAACCTCTAGATGTCACATGGACAAAGGAGACAAAGACCTGAGGGTGGTCTAGTCAAATGCATAAATAAAAATTTTTAGTCTAGATTAAAAGTCCAACAATTATTTTTTTCTTTCTCCTTAATTATATTTTGTTTCTCTTGTAAGACCTTGTAAATGCAGCAGAACCATCAAGCTAATCTTTTCTCGATTCATACCCATAATATACCTCAAATTAATCTTTATCCTATGAACCATGCATTGGATTTCCTTCATCTTCCATATAAATATCCAGGTTATGAAACACTAATATGAATGAAAATGCCAAGAGTTCTGTGGGGTTTTTTTAAGCTTGCTCAATACTTGTATTGGTCATATATAACACTTTAATACAGAATGTATAAGGATTTAAAACAATTAAATATTTCAAACTGTACAGCCAGGTACAAACAGTTCAGGAACTGGAAAAATGGGTCACAAGGTAAAAGCCACTGAACCTGGCAACCTGAGTTTGATCCCTGGGATCCACATGGTAGGAGGAGAGGACTGATTCATGAAAGCTGTTCCCTAACTCCACACCTGTGCCATGGCTTGCTCATGCTCTACCCCAGGAGGGAATAAATAAATAAACAAATTTTTTTTTAAAAAAAACTGTTCAGTAAACTTCATACCTAAGTTCAACTCACATTCAAGTCCCTTCCATCTACTCCTGCTTCTCATTTTCATTAACACTTGTCTTGCTCTTTAAGAAATAAAAATACATAAATGGCTAGTAAGCACATGAAAATGTATTTAACCCCCTCACTCACCAGAGAAATTAAAGCTAAATGCACAGTTGGTTCCCATCAGGATCCTGTAGCTAAAAGGTGCCATCATCTAAAAAGAATTTTCACCAAAATTTCCATGGTTTTCCAAAAATGGCAGTCACTTACAGTAGCAATAATACTGAATTTTTGACTTTATGGTTAGAACACAAAACATGGCTGCATATTTTCATGCAGTGTCTTAGACTTAAAGGGGTGTGTTTTTAATATGAGGTGGACATCTTCTGCGTTTCCTGTTTTCTACGTCATATGGTCCCACTAAAACCATCAAAAACCCAAACATGGCATTGCCATCCTCTCTCCTTGTCTTACCAGCTCTGGGACACACAGCCTATCAGTCTTGACATGACGGCATATTCCAGGGTTCTGCTGACTACATCATGATCTCAGTTTTCAAGCTTGGTTGGAACATGTAACGTAAGTGAAAGGAAGAGAAAATGAATAGAAAAATAATGTGGCCAGAAGGTCACAGCAAGTCTTCATTTCACTCAGAGGTACATTTCTGTTCTCTTAGAATGCAGAACTTAGAGAATGAACCTCTCTTTCCACATGTATAGGAAGGAGATTTATTAGAATCACTTACAGGCTGTGGTCCAACTAGTCCAACAATGGTGGGCTATGAACAGAAAGTCCAAGCATCAAGTAGTGGCTCAGGCCTCAAGGCTGGATGTCTCAAATGGTCTTCAGTAAACGTTTTAGTTCCAAAGAAGCAGACTCTAATGCCAGCAAAGGAATGGACTTGTGGGCAATGCAAGGGCAAGCAGGCAAAGAGCAAAAGCATCCTTCTTCTATGTCCTTATATAGATTTCCACAGAAGACATGTCCCAGATTAGAGGTGGGTCTTCCTGCCTCAAGATCTGGATTAAAGACCTGTGTCTTCCTGCCTCAAGATCCGTATCAAATGCTTGTATCTTCCTACCCCAAAGGTTCCAGCTAGACATGGATTCAAACAAAGCCAAAAAAAAAAAAAAACCCTCACAGGTGTGCCCTCTATTTCTGAATTGTGGATTATTCCAGATGGAGTCAAGCTGACAACTTGACAACAAGAACAGCTATCACAGCCCCTTCATTGAAGAAGAATGAGTCTCTAACAAAGGATTTAGAGACAATTCTACAAACACTCACAAGAGTTAGCAACTGTCTTTTTATCTCATTCTGCGTATAAAAGAACCGGGGGGAGGGGGGCTGTTTCCATTTGTTTGGTCCGGTAGTGTCTGTGTTGAAGGTGCCTCCCCACCAGCCCACCACCGGGAGAACTGTGGGAACCCCTCCCCCTTGGCTCAGTGTTACTTTCTCACAGACATTCCCTCTCATCACTATCCCCCTCTTTATAAATTTTCTTGGCTGATTTGTCCTTTTCAGGGTCTGACTAAAGGGCTAAAACCTGATAGAAGCTAAGTTTACTATAATTAGTTAAAGGTCTAAGCATTTTGCTTTAAAAATGTAAGTCATCTAAAGGAATTTTATTTTATGTGTGTGAGTACAATAGTCCAAGCAGGATTAAACTGATGAGCAGCTCAAGATAGAGTGATTAATTGCCAAATGATGGCAAGGAGGAGGGAGTTAAGGAGGCTGGGGACACTTTGCTTGTATAAATGAAGGCTCTGGAAATCACGTAGGATGTTTCCAGACAAAAGCACTTATCAGAGATTGAAAACACTGGAGGAGCCTGCTTACTCATGCTAGAGAGCAAAGGGAATGCACATCTGGACTCATGGATGGGATCTTTGTTGTCACCATACTGAATGATGTGCCTCCTGGAAGTCCTTTATAATAGATGCCATTTAAGTGGCATTCTGTCATACACGAATTTGACTTATTTTCCTCTGAACTATAGAGTGAACCACCAAGAAGTTTGCCCCACAGAAAATGGTTTGCATAAAAAGAAAAATCAGCTTGCCTGTGAAATATGACTCCTTCCAGGCTTTGCTGGCATTTAGAAGTGTGTAAGATGGAAGGGACAGACTTAGCAAAAGGAAACTGCATAGTGCCTCCTGTGTGTCCCACCAAGCATGGACCTGTCCTTTTAGGGCAGTGGTTCTCCACCTTCCTAATGCTGCAATACTTTAGTACAGTTCCTCCTGTTGAGATGACCCTCCCAACCATAAAATTATTTTCATTGCTCCTTTACAACTATAATTCATGAATCATAATGTAAATATCTGTGTTTTCTGGTGGTCTTAGGTGACTCCTGTTGAAGGGTCATTTGACATCAAAAGAGTCATGACACACAGTTTGAGAACCACTGTTTTAGGGCTTCCTGTGTGTCCCATGAAGCATAGAGTCTGTCCTTGTAGGTTTTTATGCATGAACCTCTCTGTTGCTGGATAGGGTGGGCAGAGTTTTAGTGTATTCCTTGAGGTCTCTAAGCTTTCTTGCTGTATAATATTATTTTAAGATTGTTACATTTATTTGTGCTGTGGAATATTTGTTTAATGATGCAAAGATGTGCTGCATTCTTTTATGTTACATTTGTTTAACTCTGTGAAGCTATGTTGCTTTGCCCATCTAAAACACCTGATTGGTTTAATAAAGAGCTGGATGGCCAATAGCAAGACAAGAGAAAGGACAGGCAGAGCTGGCAGGCTGAAAGAATAAACAGGAGGAGAGATCAAGGAGGGAGGATTGAGGAATAGGAAAAGAAGGATGAGGACATCGGGGCCAATCACTCAGCTACACAGCCAGACATAGAATAAGAAGGAAAAAAAAGATATACAGAAATAGAGAAAGGTAAAAGCCCAGAGGCAAAAGGTAAACAGGATAATTTAAGTTAAGAAAAGCTGCTAGAAATAAGCCAAGCTAAGGTCGGGCATTCATGAGAAAGAATAAACCTCTCTGTGATTTATTTTGGAGCTGAGCGGTGGGCCCCCCAAAAGAGCCAAAAGAGTAAAGAGTGAAAAAACAACCAACAACACTCTCTAGTAGATGTGCCCTACATAATCTTTGCTGAAGGTGATGTGTTTTACCCTGTGGTGATGTTATACTGTAGATATGGCACAGGTAGAGGCAACCAAGTGCCAGGTCCTAGGTGTGCCTTGACTAATTAGCTAAGTCCTTTACAGGTGGAGTTTCACCAAGCAGTAAGAGCAGGAGTATCAAGGACAGAAAAGACTACAAGGAGAGGAATATTTGGACCTTAAAATTCTGGAGGCCAAGCACAAAGACTACTGTAGGAAGCTCCACTAGCTAATTTTGCCTGCTATTATTTGTTTCCCCCCAAGTTGATCTCACTACAGATTCAAAGT
>CABHPR010143334.1:54705-68766 GCA_902168415.1 Peromyscus melanophrys | reverse complement strand
ACACACACACACACACACACACACACACACACACACACACACACACAAATATACTATGTAGACTCTCTTGGAAATTTTGAGTAATGCTATCTTTGTGATAGTAACTGTCTCCTAATCTATTAGCCTCACTTTATTGTTTTATTAAATATAATAAAAAAAGCAAAAGTTACTTAGAGCAATAGATCACTAGATCCATCTCTTATTACCAGTTTCTAGTTCAGTTCCCATGTTCACAGCTGTGCTGAACAGCTACAGCCTGGAACTGTTCTAATCCAGAAACCAGCAGCAGGTGATACAGATCTCAGGGACTCTGATACTGCGGCAGCACTCCTTGATGTCAAGTGCCAGAATGGTCTACGCAATGCTCAGAGAATCCCAATGCCAGTATGATCTGATGCTGTTGTTTGTAGCTACAGAAAACAACACCTCACAAATAAATGCAAAAAAAAGAACATGTCTGTCTTCTTGGAGATTTACCAACAATTACTTAACACAAATTCTAGTATCATGTTCTAAAATTATAATTGTGATGGTCTGTAAAATATATATGTATGTATGTACATAAATATTTATTTTATTTTTAATTGTGTGTGTGCACATGCACATGAATGCAGGTGCCCTCAGAGGGCAGACGAAGACCCTGGATCTTCTGGAGCTGGAGTAACAAGCAGTTAGTTATGAGCCTCCTGACATGGGTAGTGGGAACTGGACCCTGTTCCTCTGCAAGAGCAGTATTCTTAACTGCTGAACTATCTCTTCATCCTCAAGAAATATATATTGAATATGCCCTATTTCCCAAACTATGAATTACTTCAAATGAAATCATAAAATTAACTGAATTTATTTTCTTAACAATATGAAAATGATTAATGTAATACTGACTGAGAAGAGAGGAGTCAGCTCAACAGAGTACATACATAGTATATACATAGTATATGCAACAGAGGCTATGCATACATATATAATAGTTCTACAGTGAACACAATAGTAATGTAATATGTTTTTTATTGTTTTCTTAGAGAATCCTTGTCTAAAAGAGTGATCTCCCTTGCATTCATGTTGGTTCACGAACAGTTTTGATGATTTGGTTTCATAACAGCCATGCTAAAAGACACAATCAACTAGACAGACCATGCAGCTAAAATGATCAAATTGACATATACAGCTTGCTCTCTTTACAGCTTTTGTGAAAACGATACAGTCTTGAAGATACACTTGTCCCTAAAGAATATGGTTCAGAAACCATTCCTATCTTTATGCAAAACAAACCACTAAACATCCTCATAGTATGTATGCATGTATGTATGTATGTATATATGTATGTATGTATGTATGTGTGTATATATGTATGTATATATGTATGTATGTATGTATGTATATTTCCTATCTATTTTGGATTGGACAGGAGAGAGTGACATCAATGAACCAAACAACAAACAAAGAGTCCCACTTCCAACAACATCAATCTCAGAAAAACAAAAATATTTTGACCTAAACAGGGACCATTTCAACTTCATAGACTGTTTAGACCTCCACAGTGAATATTCTTTACAGGAAAACACACCAGGAAATAAGTGTCCAGTCATGGATTTGGTTTTGATTATTTTTATTTCCTTGTGGCAGGTAAAGAAGTGGAAATTGAAGGGCAGACACACGCACAATTGTGGGATTTATTATGTATTGTGTGTTACACTATGTGATGGGTTTTAAGGCAAATTCTCATTGGCTCCTCGTGAGGGATCTATTGTTCTCTCTGCTTTAGAGTTAAAGCTACTGCACTCAGGAAGATCATTTGAAGTAAAAAGCACTTGAGCCTCAAATCTGATGAAGAACCTGCTGTGGAACTCTGGAACCATGTAAACGTCAGACTCACGTCTTTAGTCCCAGAACTCCCCTAGAAGCTGTGAGCCAGAAAGCCTATGCAGGGCAGCTTTGACAAGTGAGACTCTGTCTCAAGCAAGGTAGAAGGGAGAATGACTCTTGGGTTTGATCTCCGACCTCCACAAGTCCACTGTGGCATGTATGCACCCTTACACACAAACAAGTGCACACATACACAAAAATAACTACTTTAAATCATTTTGAGAATTTCATCTATTGGTACTATGTTTACATCATTTCCACCCCACACTCTTCCCCTTCCAACTCCTCCTTAACTTCACGACCTATTCTTTCATAAAAATAAGTAAATACTGTTTAAAAGATAAAGTCACTAGTGTTCATTGCAAGGACATTTCTTGAACTAGGGCTGCCTTCTTTGCTGTAAAGAAACAGCTCACATTCAATGAATTAATGACCGGGAAGAGGCATGCTGCAAATTATGAGTGTCTGAGACAGTGCATTGAATAACCCTGGTGTTTTCATTTATGTAAGACTGCATATAACTCCTTTAATATTTAGTGACAATGGCGTTACTGCATTCATTGACAATGATCAGCCAAAAATAACTGTGTAGGTTGTATTTTATCAAACAGATTTAATCTCATATGAAACTTTGATAAACATGTAATTTCAAACACAATATTAAAAGGAGACTTGAAAGAAATGGAACCGTGACATTCAGGAAAACACACTTTTATCAAGAATTGGCTTCTTTTTTTTTTTTAAAAAAAAAAGAAGTCTCTGTGAGTTTTTATATAAGAACCTTCAAAAAATAAAAAATGATTATTCCCCAGCTAAGAAAAATTAATAGTTGAAACTTACACATTAATAATTATTCCTCACCCTCAACCAGCTTTACAATCCCATCATTATTTTACAATACCTGCTGTGGGATGTTCTGTATGGCAAATGTGTTGCTAATAAAACACTGATTGGCCAGTGGCTAGGCAGGAAGTATAGGTGGGACTAACAGAGAGAATAAAAAGAACAGGAAGGCAGAGGGAGACACTGCCAGTCACCGCCAGGACAAGCAGCATGTAAAGATGCCAGTAAGCCATGAACCATGTGGCAAGGTATAGATTTACAGAAATGGATTAATTTAAGATATAAGAACAGTTAGCAAGAAGCCTGCCACGGCCATACAGTTTGTAAGCAATATAAGTCTCTGTGTTTACTTGGTTGGGTCTGAGCGGCTGTGGGACTGGCAGGTGAAAGAGATTTATCCTGACCGTGGGCCAGGCAGGAAAACTCAAGCAACAAATATCATCATTATTTTTGTCTCTCAAACTGAACAGAAAGTGTGATCTGTTGGGTGCGGTAAAGCAGGCCTGCAATCTCAACTAAACCTGAGGATGAGGCAGGAGGATTGCAATCTCAAGGCCTGCCTGGGTCACAGAATTGCTCAAAACAAGACCAGGCAACTTGGTGTGATGCTACCACAAAATCAAAGAAAAGACTAGAGAGTCCGCTCAGTGTTACAGGACTTGCCAAGGTTGTATGAAATATTGATTGGGCTTCTCCACTCCCAACATACCAGTGTTGGACCACCTAGATCATATTGTGTAAGCTAATTTAATAAATCATCTTGTAATATATATATACACTCTATTCATTCTGCTCCTCTAGATAACCCTGATTAGTACAGATTGTAGAGCCAGGAGTGGGGTCATCACTTGTGACAAAGCTGAATACCATGTGGCTTTTAGACACTCAGGACTATTTTATGAAAGGAATAAGGAGAAGAGCTTTCACTTTGGGTTGGGAAAGGCTCTGACTGCTCTCTGATCTGATTTGATTGTTGATGTGACATGACTTACTACTACAAGCACTTGCTTCCTCCTCTTCATAACAATGGACTTGGGACTGTGAGCCAAATACGCCCTTTCTCCCTTAAGATGTTTCTGCCAGGGTATTTTATCACAGCACCAGGAAACAGAGCCAAGACAGACAGCAATCTAATAAATATTTTTTGAAAACTGAAATGCACTCTAGCAATATTCACAAAGGATACAGCATCCATAGACATGGCCTGGTGCTCTGAACTGTTAGAGCATAACAGAAGGTAAAAACTTTTGACCAGTAACAGAAAACTACTATGAATAAGAATTCTCTTTTTGTTGGCTTGTTTCTAGCTTCTAGCCTTTATCAATAAGTGACTTTGCCATCAAAACTTCATTCTGCCAGCTTGTCTTGTTTCCTTTTGTTGTTGGAGTGAAGAGAAGAAGAGTATTATCCCAAAGACTAAACACCCAGGACCTGTACACATAAATCATGGAGAAGTGACAGAAAACAGGTCAGTGGCTGCAACGGCAAGTGAGCGATGGGAGGTCACTGACCTGCCAGGGACACAAGGGGACACCCACAATGACAAAACGCGGTCCCATCATCACTGTGGTGGACCTAACTGGTAAGTGAGTTTTTCAATGTCCACTAAGACTACTCAGTTTAGCAGTGCTGCTCCTGTAACTGGCCTCGTTGTTAGTCAACAGCAGATCCAGGAGAGGTTCATGGCCCTTTCCCTTCATACTGAAGTACAGCAACTGGTGGATTCTGGAGGAGGGGCATACAGTGTCCTCAGCAGTGTACCCACAGCTAAGCTGACCAGGCTGGAGCAGAAAGCTGCAAACCCATGATCACACAGGGGGCCTGGTTATACTCGGTGTGTCTCAGAGGAAAAAAAAAAGATATGAATGTGAGAAAGGAACTTGTGGGGAGGGCACAGGAAAGGAATGGGAGGGAAATAGGGCATAGTGGAAAGTGAAAGTAACCTTATGCATATGCATGAAACTGTCAACAAATAAATTTAACCAATTGGTGTGTTCCTCTCTGGGGAAGACTGTTCCTCCTGCTTTCAGCATCCCTTAGTTGCCTGTGGTTGTTGATGCAGGGCTGAGGCCTCTTAGGCTTTCAAAGGTCCACATCAGCATTTTTACTGTTGCTGTCTTTGTCCAGCTCCTGTTGAGGCAGTCAGTCATGCTCATAAGATATTTAAGAATACATGAGTTTGAAAGAGAGTCAGGAGGAGTTATGTGGGAAGGCATGAAGGAAGGAAAGGGAAGGGGGAATGATGTAATTGTCTTATAATCTCAAAAATGAAATCATTGAAAATAAATAGTTTTCAAAATAAAAATTTAATAAAATTATTTTTAAGAGCTGGAGAAATGGCTCAGGGGTTAAGAGCATTTGTTGCTCTTCCAGAGGACCAAGACTTAGTTCCCAGCACCCATATAACAGGTTATAACCTTCTGTAACTCTAGTTCTGGGGGATCTGACATCCTCTTCTGGCATCTGTGGGCACGAGGCAGGCATGAAGCACACAAACATACATACAAGTGAGACATGCATAATATATAAATAAATTGATAAATTTAAATTTTATAAAAATAATCATTTTAAAATAATGGTTAGCTTTACAATTCATAGATTATACCTCAATAAAGCACTTTAAGAAACTGGACAGTTTAAATGTTTACCATGGAATTACTTGTGGATTATAAAAAAATTTTAATTTGAATTAATATTATGAGCATATTCTTTCTACCTCAATAATATAGCGTCTCTGGTAATCCATAAAGAATATGATTGGTTTGCTCATAGATAGAATAGAAAGTAAATAAATCACAAGGCCCCAGTGCAGGTGCAATCCAGGGAAACTGTCAGAATCCATAGGATCACAAAGCTGTCACTGCAAGCTGAGCACAGAGTCACCAGCTCCACTCAGGTCTACGCTTGCCTGCTGCCATCAGCCGGTCTGCTTCCCCTGAAACCTGCAGTGGAGTTTTTGCTTCTTACTCTGTGTGACTGCAGATTCAGGGATGATTGCTTGTTGTGGCCTACTGATTACTTCATTTAAAGGTTTTAATTGCATTGTCTTCAGAGTGAACACTATACCATGCATGATATTTAGTAATGAGGTGAGAGGTAAAACATAAACTCACAGGTAAAGAGATTTGCATAATTCATTGAGAGTACAGGAAACACCATCATATTAGGAAGGTACACACTGCTAATTGCAAAATTATATTCCATCTGCTAGCACAAATTGTGGAGTCAGGGTATTTAAGTCTCAACAAGTTGTTAAGTGGTTGAGCCTTGGAATGTGTTTTCGTTTTTTGGTAGGCTCTCTGACTTCGTCTCTAGTGGCAGCCACTGTGTAATTAATGTACTTTCTTTGGAGTGGCAGAGGAAGGAAGAAGAACATTATCTCAGGTATAGCAAGTGATTTAACCACACATCCCACCCCACAAAGTACACTTGAACCACGCTTTGTTTGCTTTTGTTTCTTTGGTACAGCTCAAAATAAAAATAAAAATAAAAATGAAAAAGTACTGAAGTCATGAAAATTCAAAAATAAAGGCGTGGGAAGAGTTTGTAGAGATTACAAACACACACATTTGAAGAACATGAGCTAGCACTGGCGGCTCCTTTCTCTGTCTTAGGAAGAGTGTCAACGGTTCTTGTTTTTCTTTCGGTGTGTTCCGGGGCTCTGACTGCTTTTGTTAACCCTGGAACCCATTTGGTCTGTTTTTAGCTGTCAGGAAGCAGATATATGATGAATAGAACCAGAGTTAATTTGCAGAGGTATCTGCAAACCACTTGAAAAATCACTGCTGATCACTAAGCTCCCAAATTGGGTCATGAAGAGCAAATCCCTCAAGGCTGACTTGCTATCTCTGCTAGATTTATGAAAACGGGAAGAACTAGGGAATTGGGTAAAAACAATGTGCTTGGCCATCAACGAAAGAAGGCAGCTAACAGTGCCCTGGGATGCCCTTCTAACTCTCATCATTTGTAATCACATTTTAAGACCTCTCCAGATGTCAACAGCTCTGCAAAGAGTATGGTGGTTAATCCAAAAAGAGACACCAGCAGCTCTCCTTCAGCTTTAAGAAACAGATACTATCCACCTGGAATCAGCTCTGCATCAAAGCTTTGAACAGTTGTTTAACACCTGCCTCTTTCAGAACATAATGCTACAATGTCAGCCAAATGTGGTCTGCATTAAGGTTTCCTCCAATAATAATTAATAGAATCTGTAGTTAAGGGCCAGTTAAATATTTTAGCAGGGAAAGGTGCATGCCATCAAACCTGGCAACCTGAGTTCAATCACAAAACCCACTCATCTTCTATGAGTTGTCTTCCCATCTCTGCATGTGCACCAGTGTGTGTGTGTGTGTGTGTGTGTGTGTGTGTGTGTGTGTGTGTGTGTACGCGCGCGCAACACACACACACATTAGATAAATGTAATTAAACATTTTATTTAAAACCTACAGTTGAAGTCCCGTGGAAAAAGAAGAAAACACTATGGGGAACGGCTCATACCGGTATATACCCAATAACAATTTTGACACTGTACTGATTATTTCAATTGATGGGAAGTTCTCCTATAACCTATAACTATGTTTCATCTCAAATTTGGGATCTGAATAGAGGTCATTCGCTATCATTTGTGTAATAGAAATGATCCTAAAAAAAAAATCTGTGTTGGAAAAATGAGTGAATCCTAAAAGTTGAGAGGTGAAATTTAATTAGGATGAATAAAAATATCTTAATGTCAGTGTAAAAAGTTTTATGGCCAAAGATCAAGAGATCGAATCATAATGTGCATCTAAGGCTGCAGAATAATGGGTAATATATTCACTGATTGTGTGTGCTGTTTTAGTTTAAGTGCTCGGCAGTTGACAAGTATCACATAACTCAATCCTCAGAGCACTGGATGGTAGTAAGAGCAGAATTCACATGAAAGGATGAGGAGGTTGAACACAGAGTGTTTAAGCAGCCTGCTCAAGGTCACACAAGGAAATCACATGTGGCACCATGTACCAGCAGCATCCTTGGCTCATCCATGCTCTCTCTAGTCTACCAGGCTACACTGATTCTCAAATATGATAAGCTGTGACTTATTCTTTCACAGTGTCAATGAAGCTAAACACTGCACTAGGAGTCGTAACACTGTACATTTCAGGGTGTTTGTGGTGATTATTCTTCATGACACCTTAACTTTTGATAACATTATGTTATGTAAATTATAGCAACTCCAGGATGAGAAAGGTTATATAGAGAAAGTATAGTCAAAAGTTTTGAAGGATAAGAACATGATGCTGATCGTGAATGAACGTTCCATGGATTAAACTGCCACATGCAAACTGGACTTCCTTGATAATTATTGTTGCATTGCTAGGACACGTGGGGTAAGAGCTGGCAGGAAACATTGTAGCAATTGTAACTCTCCAAAATTAGAATAGACTAATAATATGTCATGGAGTCAATTCCTTGCTGCAGGAAATCACAGGAAGTTAGATGGAGCTGGCATGTTAGGTAAGAGAGCACAGAGTTTTTTTCCCCTGTGCTTGTATCCATAACTATTTGCCAATCATCTACTTATCAGGACAAATGAGGATGCTAAAGCTATGATCTGACAAGTTAAATGTCAATGTTTTTGAGTAAAGCACATAAAGTCTTTCTTTGAGTCACTGAACTTTAGCTATGTTCCCACCATCCAGCTAAGGAAAGGGAGAACAGAGAAAACAATCAATAATCCCCCAAACAAAAAGAAAAGTAAATGATGGATCAGACCTTTCTGGTGCCGGGAATGACAGCTGCTCTCCACAAGTCCTTCACCAAAGCACCCTGCCCGCTCCCCGTGCAGGCCCCGTGAGGTTCCCCTGGCTGGTGACGTGATTGACCAGGGGAACACTTGTCATTCACAAGCACGTCTATCTCGATTCCCGGACATTTCAAGCATATCAAATTAAAAGGTGTGAATTTGCAAGCTCGCATCACTTACCTCTCAAGCATAACTTGATATTTTTACTTTAATATATCATCGGTCTCCAAATCAAATAGGCTACGGCATGATTTGCTGTAATTCAATTGTTGGGAGAACAATGCTGGTTACAATGGACTGAATGTTAATGTGCATTATTTTTATGGGCAAAGTAGATTATTTCAGATAGTTTTTCTCTGTTGAGATCTGCCCTTCGGTCTGTAGATGTTTTTACGTCTGCTTTTGTGTGCTTTGCTTATCGTTGAATGTAACTTCCAGCCTCTGTTCAGTCACCACCGTTCCCTGGAAGTAACTAACTGCAGTGAATTAATGTCACCTGAATTCAGTCTCAGTGTGGTTTGCTCCTTGGTGTCCTTAAAAAGTGCAGTGTTCCTTCTCTAATTCCGCTTCCTGCTGTTGTCACCTCGGACGACATCTTTGTCCCTGGCACTGTACAGTGACAGGATTATTAGTCTGGGAAAATGCATGGACCACACTTCACTTACCCACTGGTGGAGGAGTTCCTGACCTTTCTTTTCCAACAATGCTGTGGCAAATGCCCCTTAAACATCTTGTGAGCCATGGGAGACTGTAACATACATCATGGTGGACTGAAGAACACCGAGAAACTAACTGAGTCTCACTACAATGATCACCTTCAGATTCTTAGGGAGACAGCTGTAGCTGCCTTTGTGGTGGTGTTGTTACTATAATGAAACACTTGAGCTGGCTGCTTTATAAAGAATAGAGGTTAATTTTGACATACTCTTTTGGAGTTGCAAATGCCCAAGGGAGTATTACATGGGTTCTGCTAAGGGGCTGCCAGGACTGTATCACACAGTGGCGGCAGTGGCTGCTGCTGCTGCTGCTGCTGCTGCTTCTTTTCTTCTTCTTCTCCTTCTTCTCCTTCTTCTCCTTCTTCTCCTTCTTCTCCTTCTTCTTCTTCTTTAAAGTTATTAAGATCCAATTCTAAGGATTGAATCTAATCCTAACCTTTTCCCAAGAAGACCCATTTTTAAACATGACAGTCAGATAAAAGTTATCCTCCAACGGCAGTTCAGCTCCTTTGTGAATTCTGGCACCATCCATGTTCAAACCACACAACCAACCAGGCCCACTGCAGAGTTTTCATCCCCTCTATTTGACAGCGCCTGATACCTATGGCCTTGCCAAACTGATTAGTTCAAATGGGACATCACTGTCTTAATTGAATTGAATCCACAAATTACCAAGAAGGGGTTCTGGCTTCTACTCTGTAGCTTGTGCAGCAATGACCTTTGCCAGGTTTCCAGTAGGAAGCCAGAATTGTATATTGCTTCCTATTTATTCTGAGGATTTCATTCTGCTAAATAACCATTTCTTCTAGTCACTAAATGGATTTATGATTTATGCCTTTAGGATTTTTACCTGTTAAATGGATAAAATGCTTAAGAAAACTTTTCCTTCCTTGGTGTCAATAAAATCATCTCGTCTACATTGTGCTATGGTTCAGATGTTGACTGTGACCTCAGATGCTCGTGTACAGGTAGTATGATCCCAGGGTAGTTGATTCTCAAAGATGATGAAGTCCTCAAAAGATGGAACTTAGTAGAAGAACCTCAGTAAAAAGGGGCATGCCCTCCAACGACTTTGGCCATTTCCAGTGGGATTCCGGGTAGTTCTGGAGAGAGGACTATTACAGAAGCCTTACCCTGCCCCTGCCCTGCTCTCTGGTGTCCTCATTAGATTTAAGGAATCACTTCTACCATGGCTTTCTGTAATGATGAATGAAGGGAGGGTTTTCCCCAGATCTGAGTCAACACCAGCACCATGCCTTTGCACCTCTAAAACTATGAGCTAAATACATTTATTTCACTGGTGACCTGACTGGGGTGTTTTGTTATAGCAACAAAAGACTAACTAATGCAGATAGCCTGCCACATTTAGTTTTTTAAAACAGAAACTTAATAGCATCATCAAACAGTAAATCAAGTTTCTATGCAAATTGTGATGTCTTTTTATGACTTCAAGGTTACATATACTTATACTCTCTGGACACTACTATAACAGTGGTATGTTTGTTTATTCCTAAACAAATACAGATTTTACTTCACTATGAAGAATTTTATTGTTTCCCAAGAAGAAATGCTGATATTTCAACTATATACTAAAGATCAGATGTCTACATTCAAACATTGACTTCTGTGTTTTACACTCTCTAATGAAATTCTTACATTCTTGAGAATTCCGAAGCCATATTAAAAGAAATAGCATTAAGCTACTACAAAGGAATCCAAGCGTACTCATTGATAAAGACTCACCTTATATTTATTCTGAAGAATAAGCTTTTTTTAAAACACAAAAATATTAGTTAGACTCAATGACTTTCTTTTTTAAAATCTACTAAAATGCAATGCTAAGACCCATGTGTCATACTTCTAAAATAAAATAGACAAGATGGTGCTGAAGGTCTGTTTAAGCTCTAAAATTTTTATGAGCCTATAAAAATCACCCAAATAGAAACTTCAGCGGGAAAAAGGCAATTTCCTTGTCTCCATTTTTGGACAAATTTCCTAGAAAGGAGGCTTCAGTTGTGCATTCACCTTCATGCCTTGCCTCAGACACCAGCACGGGCCGGCTGAGGAAGCAGCAACATCTGTCGCTGCAGAGTGACGTCCTTAAAAATGAGGAAGCAGGCTGACACAGAAGAATGAGATCCACACGCAGTTAATATCAGCAAAGGCGCCACAACAGAAAAGAAGCAATTCAGTGAGAAAGGAGCCGAAAAAGACGAGGCATCCCTCATAAACCATATCAGTATTTCTAAGGTGATAATCGCATTTTAGTATATACATTATTTTTTTCAACATTCCTTGTAATGTCACTTAAGAAAATGCTGGTAACTTACAATTTAAACTAGTTCCCTCACCCCACCCTGAGACAAACTTGAGTATCTTCAAATATTCTCCAGAGACTCCAATGTGACTTTTGAAAATACAGAAGATTTTATTTGGAGTCAATTAAAAACTGTTTCATTATCATAATTAGGAAATGAGAGAACAGGGACCAGAGAGATGAATTGACCACTAAAAGAACATACTGCTCTGGTCCCTAATACCCTTTGAAGGTGGTTGACAACTTTGTAACTCTAGCCCTAGGGCATCTGATGCCCTCTTCTGTCAGATACCTCATTCATGTGCACAACCAACCCATCCACATGCACATATACATAATAAAAGTAATAATTAAACCTATAAAAACAATAGACAGGGAATTGCATAATCACCAGAATGTGTACAATAAAGAGAAATAACAATAAATCTGTCCAGGACATGAAACAGTGACCCAATATTGGTGAGAATACATCATAACACAGCCATTTAAAAAGCAGTTAGTTGGTTAATTGAAAGTTAAACATGCACAGAGTATGCCCAGAAGTTACGCTTCCATGAAATGTTTATCTTTATAAAGACATGTGTGCAAATTTCTGTAGAAATATTATTCACTTAGTAGTTTCCAAACAGGAATAATGCAAATATTCATCTGGTGGTAGGTAGGTAAATATGTACTTATTCTACCAATGGAATGCTATACAGCACTTGAAAGGAATGAGTGACTTCAGCCCAAACTGAAGGACGCAGAGGCAGTAGTAAGAAGAAAAGCCAGAGGCAGATGTCTCCATCTTTGTGAAACTTCTGGAAAAGCAAAGTCGGAGAATCAAAAGTTAGATCAGGGCTTTTTATGGCTGAGAGTAAATCGCAAGGCTTTGTTTGCAAATGACACAAGGGACCATCGTAGAGTGATGAGGAAGTTCTAAAACAGGACTCAAATAGGGAATCTACCTAGGAATGAGAGTTGATGGGCTCTAAAGACCTACTTCCAATATGACAACCATAGTTGGTAAGATTTGTTTTTTATGAAAGTATTAAAAACTACCTACAAATTGTCTAAAGGGTTCATAACAACTGCAGAAGCATTTGCCTAGAGAACAGGAAGGGTTCACTCCCAACACCTCAATATCTTGCCTTCTGCCTCCAGAGTCATGGGACAGATATGTTGCCCAAAAGGACAAAGGGGTGAATAGACAGAGGGATCCAGAGTTCTCTTGAGGGAACTGTTTTGTTTTGTTTTGTTGTGTTTTGTTTTGTTAAATAGAGCTTGGAAAGGTTAAGTGAATGGGAATACTGGGTACACTGGAGACCTACATAATCTGTGCACTTAAGTCAAGACTGGAATAGATGAAATGGCATCAAGACTAGGGAGAAAGTTATGGAGAGACTCAACAAAGAAATAGCTGTGACAATCCTTCCTGTGGCCAGAACTAATCCCAAAGCCTCATATCTAGTCAGATCAGGAAAGAGAAGCTCAACAGACAGTCAAGGGAGAAGCAGTCCAAGAACTCTGCACCAGAACCACAGTTGAGCATGAACCACGAGGGTGTCAGTAGAGGGGAAGGCATTAAAGGAGACCACATTCTGTACAAAGTGACTGCAGGGGCTTACTACAGAAAAATTACATCACAAAACCAGTTTTGTCCATTGGAAAGTGAGGTGTGGTGACACATCCAGAACTTGGGAAGTGGCAAAAGGGGAATCAGGAGCTTAAGTCATCCTTGGCTATAGAGGAAGTTTGAGACCCACATTGGGTATGTGAAACCTTGTCTCATGAGACCACAACCACAAAACAAACAGACAGACAGCAGCCCCATGCTAACAGCAAGAGTGACATTCGATTTCCAAGGCTGATGCAGTACGTTATCTAAAATGTATAGTTTTCAATTAAACTAGTTACAAGATAGCAGAGAAATATGAAAATATCCATCAGATAGAGGAACAAAATGCAAACACTACTGGTCTCTTCATCAAGGTCCTAAATGACAGTTTTGCCAGTACACCATCAAACTGAAATTCTGTGGTAGAAAAGGACAATAATTGGAACGAAAATTTTATCAGAAAGTATCAATAGTAGACTTGAGCTAACAGCAGCAACCTCAATGGAGTTGAAGGTAGACTATTACATGACATAAAACCTAAATGGTGAAGATAAAAGAGACTGGAGAAAATTGAACAAAATATCAGAACGATGTGGGGCACCAGTCAGTATCCAGAAAGGCAGGCCTGACAGAAAAGGGAGAAAAAGTCAAACACCTAATGACTGTAAATTCCACAATTCAGTGAGAAACTTTAACTCACACATTCAAAAAGCTCAAAAAGCTGCTAGGAGGCATAAACGGACAGATCCAAGCAGGCATATTACAGACAAAGGTTGAAAGAAAAAAAAATAGTCCAACATATACAAAGGAATGCCCAGAAAATCAACAATTGTTCAACCGTGAAGGGGAGAAGACAGCGAGGTGAAATATTCAAAGTCAACACACTTACAGCTAATACAGAGATCCTCAAATACACAAACCAAAACAGAGATCCTCAAATACA
>CABHPR010143334.1:14906-54695 GCA_902168415.1 Peromyscus melanophrys | reverse complement strand
ACAGAGATCCTCAAATACACAAACCAAAACAGAGATCCTCAAATACACAAACCAAAACAGAGATCCTCAAATACACAAACCAAAACAGAGATCCTCAAATACACAAAGCAAAACAGAACTGAAAAGGAACAGGGACAATTCAGCAGCACAGATTGGTTACTAACCAGTTACAAATTAGTAACTTACTACCAGGAACTGTAGTAAGAATAAATACACTACTTAAAGTAGCAGATAAAAGCACTTGACACAGCTTTTTATCGATGGAATAGAACTGAAAATCAAGAAACAGAACAGTGTAGCAAAGATTGACATGCTATATAATATTCCCTTCAGGCTGTGGAGTGTCTCTGGCAGTTTATTCTGAGTCTATGGCTTTCTTAAAAGCTTTTCTTTGAAGGACTTTATTCTGTCCAGTGTTTTAAAACATTCATTTTGATGGAAAGATTTTCCTTTCTTTACTGTGGGTCATCTTTGAGGTTCTGGGCACTTTGAATGAAATATGTCCATTTTCTTCTTATTGAGTATTTGTTCAAGGATACAAGTTAAGAATCTGTCATTGAAACTAGTTGACTTCAGTAATTGTTTATAAGCACAAGAATATTCCTATTGGAAAGATTAGTATACCTCTTGTTCTGGCACATTCAAAAGTTTATGGAAGCTTGCATTACTTGTGAGACTGGGCACTCCTAAAAGAATGATCCCAGGCACTACTCACAAGCAGAGCCTTGTGAGATCTGGTTCAGATTTAAGTTGATCAAATCAAGCTTATGCTTCCATATATGACTCAGCCCCATGTCAGCTGTTCTGATCCCATCTGTTCTCATCTCTGACTCTTACAACTTTGGTCATAGTTAGACACATCTATTTTCAAGGGACCATGCATTCACCAGAAGGAGAGAACATACCTGGGTGAACATAACAGCACATTTCTGTAACATCTGTCTTTAGCACCAGCAGTCTGAGGAGAGGTACAAGCGTGTACCCTCATAAGAAGCCCTTGTCCTCCAAGGCACCTAAACTTCATGCGCAAGGTCCCAAAGGCAGTTCAGCACCTTGGACAGTGCGACATCCATGTGTGTGCAGAAGCTGCCACATGATTTTTCCCCCCTCAGTCTATATGTTGGTTCTCCAGTTCTATTTGTCATCTTACTCTTGAGTAAGAGTAAGTGACAAGTCAGGGCTCTCCATCTGATTCTCTGTCTCTGCAAACTCACGGTACTTACAATGTGGAAGACACGATGAAAAGATGAGCATTTACCTTTATGTCGATGTGGTAGCAGACAATGCATCTTAACATGAAATGACTCAGAAAATATGTGCACAATGACAAGAGGTTTAAGGGAAGAACCACAGGGGATTATAATGTTTAAGAGAAAATGGAAGAAATGAAACAAAGACAGATATGAGACAACCAAGAAAAGGGAAATCAGAGTGATGGGGGAGTAATAAAAGTCCAGAGTAGGATTTTCCTGTTTGTGTATTTCACAGCATCAGGTTCCACAAATATATCAGGTGTGTTAAGAAGTATTAGAGAACATTTCTTTCAGCCAACAGGAGATCATGAACTTTTATAGCAATCTTAATGTCATATTGCAGGCAGGAGTTGAAAGATCAATAAAAAGTAAGCTGGAAAGAGATTTTACAAAACTCTTTTAAAGAGATTTGGTGGTAAGTGCAAGGAAAGAATAGTGCGAAAGAAAAATAGAGTACTCTGGCTTTAAGTTTAAAGACAGGATTTGGCTACATGCTTCAGTAGGAACCTGCAGCTTTTTTTTTTTAATTAAGAAATTTTTTATTCATTTTACATACCAGTCAAAAATCCCCCTCTTCCCTCCTCCCGCCCCTCCAGCCTCCCCCTTCCAAACCACCCCACCTTCCCTCCTACAAGAGGGAATGGCCTCCCATGGGGAAGCACATTTAGTAGAGGCAGGTCCAAGCCCCTCCCCCTGCATCAAGGCTGTGCGAGGTGTCCCACCCTAGGTAGAAGGCTCCAAAATGTCCACCCATTTAGCAGAGACAGATCCTGATTCCATAGCCAGGGGGCCCCTTAAGCAGATCAAGCCACACAACTGTCTCACTAATGCAGAGGGCCTAGTCCAGTCCTGTGGAGGCTCCACAGCTATTGTCTAAATTTCATGAGTTCCCACTAGTTTGGTTTGGTTGTCTCTGAAGGTTTCCCCATGATAATCTTGATGCCCCTTGCTCATAGAATCCCTCTTCCCTCTCTGCAACTGAGGAGGGGAATGGCTTTAATTTTGACCAAAAGGGAAGTGCTGATCCAAGGTTCAAATACATAACAAAATGACTGGGGATATGGTTCAATACTTCTTTTAAGAAGGGACTACCCATAAGTGGAAAGTGATGAGAAGAACAGGGAGACTCAAGTCCTGACATCACCTGCTGAGCACAGGGGAAACACAGCATAGGAATCATGGGGCAGGCAGGTACTAGAGCATGAAAAAGCAGAGCCCAGGGGCTGGGAGTAGAGTGAAAGACTGGAGCCCAGGGAGGTGGGACTGGACTAGGGAAGTGAGCCCAGGGAAAAGAAGAGTGAACAGGGGAAATGAGTCCAGGGATAAGGAGATTTCATAACAACAACAACAACCAGAGATCAGTTGTGGTAGAAAAGAGTGAAAATCACCGCTCCTGAAAAGTTGCGTTGGATAATATTGTATTTCTAGTATTGATTTCTATAGCACTATAAATTGCACAACAGTTCTTTCCAAATTTCTCTCAATTTTTCAATCAGACCTCAATACTTTAGTTAAATGCACACATTTTATATCTTTGGAATTCTGTGACCTTGTCTTACTGTACCACCACAGACGAGTCTATTATAAACTATATATGGCAGAGAGTGTGCTGAAAATCTAACTCTGACTGATCATCCTTTGACTTGTTTTGAGGGTCCTTATCATCTTGCCTTGCATGCATACTTCCTGGGAAACTCATGGTCCCACCAGAGCTGCTCCTGTCCTGACTCGTTTATGACTTCTTTGGTATGTAAACTAGATCTCTCTTCCATTTATTTAACATCATCAATCAAAATTATTCCATAAATTTCAGTTTTCTACAAATACTTTCAAATTCCGCAGACCTTCCCTACATCAGTGGCTTAGTCCTCTGTTACTACCCAAGATTAGACAGGAAAAAATAAAAACACCAAACCAAAAATTAAGCACATGTACATTTTAGCCTGTTTATAAGTTGGTTGTAGAAAATTTTAATAGCTAACTACTGCCAATCTCAAGCCTACTCCTACCCTGGGATAATTGTACACACAACTGTATCTGTAAACATCATTGCCTTCACATCTCCTTCCATTTGGGGATTAAAAATGTCTATTAGAGTAGGAAGCAGTTCTGTGTGAAGGAGAACAGTATGTTTCTGCATCCATATAGATAGTGGTTTTAACAGACATTTCACGTCCTCATTAATTATATAAATTTTAAGTAGTAAGAAACTGCAGAACTGTGGTGGGGGAGTTGTCCAAATGGCTGAGCTATGTGAACAGTCAGACAAGGTATGGGCACAGCAGTGCAGCTCCCATTGGTGAGCTTTTCTACACTGTGATAATTCCCATCTTCCAATACAATTGGGCAAGCTAACTCTTCTGCCCAGAAAAGGAGAATACTGTTAATCAAAAGGATATCATGTCCAATGCACAAGTTTGGGAGACACTTCTGAGACATTATAAAGTGTGTCATCTTGGCAAGCAGCTGGAGTGCGACCATTTAGAGCAGGTCTATTTATCAGCAAGCTCAGGGAGCAAGTTTAAGGCTTGCACATTGGTGTTGAATGGAGCATGAAGAAGGAGTAGAGGAGGTCACATAAATACTAAGCAATGACCTTCCATTTGGGAGTTAGAGGCAATTCCTCACACATGCTTTTATGCATTTAGAATTTATTTCTCAGTTCCATGGTGCAGGTGGATTGTAATATGAATGAATAATATTATGACCTGGAAAACCATGACAGAAACAACAAAACCCACAGCAAAGAGCATAAAAAAGCAGCCACCACCTCAGACAGATGGCTTCAGAATAACAAGACTAACCATTTCATTTAACAGTTCATAGCTTCTTTAACTTTAAAAATATTACCCTCAAATGCTTAATTTTACCTTAATTTTTTCCACTTATAAATGTGTACCTTAATTCTTCCACTTATAAATGCACACTGAATATTTGAAAAGATAAATAGAAAAAAAACTGTTCGCAGTTCTAAATAACCTGAGTACTTTGCAGTGAAATGATTAAGCATAACCCAAGCCTATAGGAACAGTGATATCCTGCTGAAAGCTGAGTACAGATGCCTCATACAATGAGTTTGGAGGACTCCCAAATCAGTCAGCCTCATGAAAACAAACTTGAGAAATAATTTCATCTTGTGACGATGGAAGGAAAGAATTCATATGCAATTTCTACCCAGTTACACTTGCTGCTGAGTCTTTTTAACTTTAATAATAGGGTGTGTGGGGGGGGAGGAGGTGGTATGTGCACGTGCCAAACTCTCATGTGGAAGTTAGAACACAGCTTTCACCGGCTGGACCTGTGCTTCCATTATGTGGATTCCACAGATCTAACCCAGGTCATCATTTGGAAAGTGCCTTTACCCACTAAGCCATGCAGCAGTCCCTACTGCAGACTTTTATGTGCCCAAGTTGTCTTTACATAATTGCTTGTTATTTGTTTATCAAATGTTTATTTAGTGCAGCATTCTGTCACTTTAGCCTCAGAACAACACTGCTGGAAATCAGAGTATCATAGCACAACACTGTGGTGATCATTTCTAATTAATTTTGAACATTATGATATTTGTAAACACCCCTCAAAATTGACCATTAAAAAGCCATCTATTGATTTTTTCATCAAGTAACTGTGCACTCATTTATAAAACTGCTCCTAAAGAATTGTCATTTCTAATTTCTCTTTCATACCTAATTTGGTTTCTCAGTCCTCCATCAAACCCATTACAGAATGTCTGATACATGGTGTTGTGAGATTGGATGAGTCCTTAGAGATCATCGTATCTAAGCTTCACTTTATAGACTAGGATATAAGGCCAGAGAACTGATATAAATTGGATACAGAATCAATCTGCTTAAGGAAACTAATGCTGTGTAAGAAGCCATCAGTAAAATCTAATGTAAAGAACTGGTCTCCAAAGTCTTTGATTTTAATGAGAAAAGATAATAGCATCTCTTTTTTGGTCAAATGAATTAGCTTCTGGTTTATTAAAGTTTTAATATGTTCTCTCAACTTTAGATTGGTTAAGGCAGACCAGAAGTAGCATTTCCTTTTCCTTTTTGCCCTTCTGGTAGACTGACAGCATGAGTGTAATAGGGACATCTCTTCTCCTTATTCTATAACTAATGCACTTACCTCTGGAAAAAGCCATATTCCCAAACCTTTAGTCTATGATCTCATACTAGAGAACTCAACTGTTTAGAACTCTAGTAACAATTAATGTTTGATATTTCATCATACAACTGCCAATTTTTATTTCTGTTCTAATTATACTTTCATTTTTGAATTAAGAAATGGCAAAAGGATTGGCATTTGTCAAATGAATGTCAGGCCATCTACTAAAGAACATGATACTTTCATTCTTTATTACCTCCTCAAGAACCTTAGATTATCTTTCAGCTGTTTCTTCCTTGATTATGAAGTCCACTTACACCACAAATATATTCTTCAGGCAAAAGTCAGCAGACATGCATACCAACAATGGATGTAACTAAACTGAATCACAGCTCCCCATTCTCTTTCCAGCAAACACAAATTTGAAAGAAGTCTAGTATTTTTATACCTCATTCATCCATCCAACATTCCATCTATCTACTTACTCATGTTTTCTTTGACATTGTTTTGATTTATTGCCATGTCGAATATCACACCCAAGGTCTTATTCACTTGAGGCAAAGGCTCATTAACCTCCAGGTACTATATTTCATAATACTACTACTAATAATAATATCCTTCATTCCTACACATTTGAACAGACTTTCAGTAGGGGCTGAACTTCTCCATTGAAGGTGGGATACCTGAGAAGTCAGAGAGAGAGTCTGTTGCAAGAAAATCATGTAAACTAATAATTCTTTCTCTAGAGCAATTTAGTTCCAACTCCCACCCCCAGGAGACATTTTTTTTTGTCATAGCTATAGTGAGAATTATTGGTCACAGAATCATTAATATCCCAGGCTCAGGCCATCAGTGACACACAAAGAAAAGAATAATCCAGCTCCTAGGATGTAAAGAGTCAAGGGTAAGAACACTGATCCACATTATTTCTACTTAACACTACTGTCTTCAGGCAGCTCTGGCTTCTTACACAATCTTGCTGGGAAAGCTGGGCGTATCACATATCTACTCAAATCATCTGTATTTACCAAAGCAACAAGTGATTCAAATGGTTTGTCAGGTTTGAAAGCACTGACCATATAACACTTGGGCAACCCTTAAATATTAGCTGGTGTCTAATACCCCCCCCAAATATCATTTACTTAAACAATAGACTTGCTTTTAAAGCATCTTGTCTCTAATGCAATATTGTCACTATTTCCAGTGGTTGTTAGTATTACATACAAAGTGATGGCAAAAAAATATAGTGCTCAGTTAATGTGGAAATTTCTATGTGAACCAAAGAAATGGATTACAGAACCTCTAAAAGGCTAATGCACCTGAAGAAACTGTGAGAGCAGTGATACTACAAGTATCATTCTGCAAAATCATTTAACGGTAGAATCTACTTTTCCCCTGAGCTTTAGTAAGCATAGGGTTTCACAAAACAGTTTCTTTTCTTGGTGTGAAAATAAAATAGAAATTGAATGACTTCAAACTTCTCTTAATAGAGATTTGGATCAATTATCCTTGAGGATACATGTTGTCTCAACAAATCCAAGGCCCACTAGGACAAGGGTAGTATGATGATTAAAACCCCAAAGACGTTCATAAGGGAAAAGGTGAACCGTAACAGAGGAGAATCCTGCAGAGGACATTTTCTCACATACACAAAACAAGAGGGCAAAAAAAAACCAATCTAGCATAGTGTTAGTGTGAGATCCTGAAAGAACAAATACACGTTAGGCCTAGGAATGGATTCTCCTCATTCAGAAATCAGACTACAAACTTCCCTCACATCATCCAGCTGCTACAGTCCAGTATGGAATAAGGAAAAAATAATTTAGTAAGCAAACATTAGGTGAAGGTGGCAGGAACTGCATGACAGGTAAGGAAGCACACAAACAGCCTCTCAGGACGGCCCCTTTGCCCTCACTAAGGCAGGACAGGAAGAGAAGGAAAATGAAAGGACAGGGAAAGAAGAAGTCATGTTGAAACTTTGAAACTTTTCTAAGGCCGAGACTCAAAAATGCCAGCATAAGTGACAGCCCTGGCTGTGAAGACTGTTGACATGTAATAAATAAATAGATCTTTTAAAAATCGGAGGCATCAGGAGCTAGCTAGATAGATGGATAACTCAGCCATTAAGAATGTATACTGCTGTTACAGAGGACTCCAGTCTGGTTCCCAGCACCCACATCAGGCCGCTCACAACTCCCTGTTGGTATGCACTCACTTGTACATACCAACACCTGTGCTTGTACACACCACACACACACACACACACACACACACACACACACACACACACACTCAGAGAGAGAGAGAGAGAGAGAGAGAGAGAGAGAGAGAGAGAGAGAGAGAGAGGAGTTTTCTGTTTTTAAAACTCACTAGCTATACAGACACCCTTGAATGCTAAATGGTCATTTTTGATCAACCAAAATCATTCTTTTCTGAATAATGAAATAAATCAGGTCAATAGGTGATAAGAGAATGATAAGACCAATCAATCCTGCTGATCAATAAAGTAATAAAAGGCCAGAGCCAGAGCCACACAGCACTCAGAGTACAATGAACTTGACTTTTAGCCATCCTTCCCTAAGTGTTTTCTACATGACAAATGATGGGTTTAGGGTGCTGAGAGGAGGTATCTTCTAAGTTCATTCAAGGCACAGGATTTTGGAAAAGGTGAGCTGTCCTTGCTTCCTAAATCTATGGATAATTTTTTTTCATTTATTTAAGATTATAGAAAATGTGATGACCACATCTCACTCTCTCAGATTTATTCTAATATACATTAATAATGGAAATAGTTCCAGTTAAAGGATAAGACAAACCACACCCCAGGCTCTCTTTAGCTTCAGCTATTTAAAATTAGAAGAGGTAGTTAATCTTTTTTAGCATCTACTTCCTTCTGAGAACAAGAATAAAGGGCATTTCCCTCCAACTCACAAGGTAATTGAAAGTATTCATTTAGGTAATATAAGACAATTTATATGGTTAAAAATGATAAAGCTGGTCAATGATTGCATTGCCTTCCCAGCAGCCTTTTCTTTATAGTACATAACATAATCACAGCTTTCTCTCTCCCAAGGCTTAGGGCAATTGTTGCTTGCTCTTCTTGGTGAATATTAAATTGTGGAAGCTTCACTGGTGAGATTAGAGAAATAATTTCTTAAGAGTGAAAAAAAAAAGATGTGAAGTTTGGAAAACATTCCTTTTAGAATAGTTCCACACATTGAAAAGAGCTACATCCATGCGGGTGTGGGGGGGAGACCCCTTCAACAACTGTCCTGCAAATGCTGGACAACCCTGTGCATGACAGTGAAATTCAACACTTAGCCTATATTCCATACAAGCAAAACTTTAATATAAGACCTGAAACCATAGAATGAGTACAAGATAATAAATTCCTAAAGATATTTTTATGAGCAATTTTTTTTTGTTTTGTTTTGGTTTTGCATAGGATTCTCCCCAGTTACAAAAACTATTATAAACGTTGTTGGTAAGGATATAGAAGAAACCGAACTCTCATACACTGTGAAAGGTAAAATATTATAGCAACTGCGATGATTTGTATTAATGATAGACTTGACAGGATCTAGAGTATCCTAGGAGACAATTTTGGGCACGCCTATGAGAGATTACTCAGGTCTCTTAGCCTCTGGTCATGCCTGTGGTGACATGTCTGTGGTGACGAAGAGCTGTCCACTGTGGCTGGCACTATTCCCTCCACTGAGATGCAGACCGTGTAACAAGGAGAAATTGAGGTGAGCACAAGTATTTACTCCACCTCAACTACAGATGCAATGTGGCCTGCTACTTCAAGCTTCTGCTGCCTGATACCTGTAGTTATGGACTGTGACCTCAAACTGTGAGCCAAAATAAACCCTTTCTCTGTTAAGCTGCTTTTGTTGGGAGTGTTTTATTAGATCCACAGGAAAAATACAACTAAGAGAGCAATTATGGAAAATGGTACAGAGCATCCAGGAGAAAGACAAGACAAGACACAGAGCCTGCAGAGGGTCAAAGGCGCCACTTGTGGGATGTATCTAGTATATACCTAAAGTGCATGAGGTCAGCATGAGAAGAGACATCTGTCCACTGGTATTTATTGCAGGACTGTTTACAATACCCATTACATAGAATCAGCACATGCATCTGCCAAAAGATGCATAAAAAGAAAAAATAAACTTTAAATTTTATGCACATGCAACAGAGTGTGATTCTACAATAAAGAAAAATGTAACTCTGTCATTCACAGCTAAATAAGAAAATTGGAGGACACTATGTAAAATAAAATAAGGCAGATACAGAGAGACAATTTTAACACGTTATCTCCTACACATGGAAGTAAAAAGTTGACCTGAAAGTACAAACTACTAGGTATATGATTAATCTTTATTATCAACCTGACTGAATTTAGAATCACCACGGAAACACACCTGTGGGTAAGGAGAGTCGCTGGCCAAGACAGACTTACCCTCAATGCTAGTGTTAGAATTAAGTTCTGGGCCACAAAGAGACCACCACTCAGCAAGGCGAAGTTTTACATTTGGTCAAGACGATGTGCACAGAAGAGCAAGAACACCAGGGCAAAAGTGCACTTAGCTCTAATCCTCAGGCAGGTGGTAACTGTGTCTTTTCCCCAGTGGCTAGGATCAGACGCACAGTCATTTTCTACTGGTTAACTTTAAAAGAATCAGTGCAAAGGAAGGGAATGAATGTAGGGAATGGCCTGCCACATACGACACTCCATTTTCCAGAATACAGCACGGCATTTGTGCTAATAAAAGTTTTTAGCAGTGGGGGGGGATTTAAACATTTGCATAAAAATTTTACAAGCCGAAGGAGCTCAAAAAGATTTAAATTCCTTGTTGTAAACATAAGTTTTACAGCATTTGACAGAAAAGACTAATATTGAATTTTTCTTACATGGATGACACTATCCCAAAGGGTGGAGTCTTTGTCTCAAAAAAAAAGTAGAAAAGAGCTAATTATCAGCATCCATTTCTGCTTCCTGACTGGATATAATGTGACCAGTTGCTCCATACTCCTATCCCACCACAGAGGTAGGCTTTCCCCTCAATCTTTTAGCTAAAATTTAAGGGAACCCTGTAGGTAACCCCTGCTGTTTAATGTAGCCCACCATGTCCAGACAGCTCTCTGAGCTCAGAGCAAAAAACGGAAGACTCCCTTCCCCCAGCAGGGGCTTCCTGCTCTCTACCTGACTTTATTTGGAAGCTGTCCCTGAGCCTGGGTGCCTGACTTATCTCAAGTGTGACCTTTGACACAGCTCCCTGAAAATGCACTCCTCCTGCTGCCCACGTGATAATTAGGTGCTGTGCTCCCATCTGCGTGATGGCATCATGCTGCCAAATGCAAATACAATGTACTATGAGCGCCCAGTAGGTGATGTCCCAGCTGCAGGCCCTGTCCTATAAATTCCCCTCACTTTGGAATAAAGTTGAGATGTCTCTCTGAAGCCGACTCGTGGAAGGCTAGTTCCATCATATTCACAGCGAGAGCCCTGCATGCCGCCTCTGCTCCCTTCGTCCTTGCAGACTGGTGGCCAATGGACCATGAGGAAAAGGGAGATCCCCTCAGAACCCTTAGTCCCTTAAACTGCTTTAATCTGGTACTTTGCTGCAATGAGAAAAGGAACTGATGCATATGAGAATGGGAGCTTGCTAAGGTAGATTAAGGAAGAAGAGTGAGGAAGAAGCGGAACAGGTGGATGTGATCCAGATACGCTGTGTGCAGGTACTGAAATTTCACAGTGAAGCCTATTGATCTGTACAATTAATCAATGTTAACAACAATAGTACTGGTGTGTGATGGTTTGAGTGAAAACGGCTCCCACAGGCTCATGTGTTTGAATGTTTGGTCCCCAGCTGACGGAACTGTTTAGGAAGGATCAGAAGGCAAGGCCTTGTTAGAGGAGGTGTATCACTAGGGATGGGCATCGAAGTTTCAAAAGCCTATTCCAAGCTACGTCTCTCTGCCTTGTGCTTGTGGATTGAGATGTGGGCTCTCAATTACTGCACCAATACCATGCCTGCCTGTCTGCCTGTTGTCATATTCCCTGCTGAGATGGTCATGGACTCTAACCCTCTGAAACTATAGCCCCAAATTAAATATTTTCTAAGTTGCCTTGGTCATGGTGTTTTGTCATAGCAACTGAAAAGTAACTAAAACATGTTTGCCAAATATCTATTACCTACCAGATGTGGAATGTATTAATGATGAAAATACATAAAGAGTACTGTCATTGTGTCTCAAGCCCTTTGGCTAAGATCATGTGTAGTATCTGTTCTTTTTTATTTAATTTTTTTTTTCATTTTACATATCAACCACAGTTTCCCCTCCCATCTCTACTCCCAATTTCCCCCTTCCAGTCCCCCCAGCCCCCCCAGCCCACCTCCCATCCACTCCTCTAAAAGGGTAAGGCCTCCCATGGGAGTCAGCAGAGCCTAGTACATTCAGTTGAGGCAGGACCAAGCCCCTCCCTTCTGCATCACAGCTGAGCAAGGCATCCCATCATAGGGAATGGGCTCCAAAAAGCCAGCTAGCTCATGCACCAGGGATAGATCCTGATCCCACTGCCAGGGGCCGCTCAAACCACATGGGACAGAACTAGGCCCACTGCACGTGGGTGACAGTAGTATCTGTTTTTATCAGTTTAATAATGATCACTGTCTTCCTGGAGCAAGAGGCAGAAAACAATTATAAAGAATATTATAGCAAGTCAACAAATTATGTATTATGTTCCAAGAAGGTAATCATGTCTTTTAAAGGAGAGTAGACTATGATGGAAAGGGAATGCAGTCTGAAGTAGGAAAATCAAAGCAGGTGTTTCTAACATGATTCCAATCAAAGAATTAGAGGAGGTGAGGAAGGCAGCCAAAAGGTAGCAACAATTCTAATTGATGCCACAGATACAATCTTCCTTGACTCTTGATTTTGTTTGTCTCAATTCTACATCATTGTGGCTGCACTGGTTTCACTAATGTGCACATGTAACATATAACTCCCTGCTGTGTGATCTTTCCTTCAGATGTGCTCTCAGCCACACGCACTGACATTGGAGGAGCCAACTATCTGAACCACTTGAACTTCCTTTGCTGAATTCTGTGCCAACACAAGCCTGCATTTAGACATAATGATAAGTCAGTATTGCCAGAGTGAAGATTGTTGAATAGATTCTGCATGAGCTCCTGGCTTTTTCCTCTCCTGGGTGTCGAGGCTCAAACCTGTGGCTGGCCCAGGCCAAGCACCTGTTCTAGCACTGAGTTCCACTTGAAGCCCCCAGCATCTTGACATTTTATTCGTGCTCCAAATTGAGAAAGTGAAATAGATTGCAAGCCATTGGGTGTCAAGTCTGTGAGTGCACACATGCAGATTTTAGTTCCTACACACCTGTTTCACTTGCTTTCAAATATACTTTAGGAATAAAAAAAATATGTTTAAATTATTTTTATATAAAATTGCTATATGCTATTAAACTGTGTTTTACTACACATCATCATGAGAAGTAAAGGTAATTATGTTTCTGCAAAAATTTCTCCCAAAATGCAATGGCAGAGACACTGTTATCTATTTCCTTTTTTTCTACCATAATATCATCTGTTTTACTACTCTGAATATATAAACTAAGATGACAGAAATTTCCATTCCTATTTCTTTGTCATTATTACTCACATAGTTATAGTATTATCCATCTGATTTTATGGTGACTATTGAAAACAACTATTTGAAGGAAGGAAGAAATCTTTAAAAAGACCCATTCCAATTGTCAAACACATAAAGTAGGTCACAGGTTGGAAGCCTGCCTTGATTTCCTTTTCCCTAAATATTCAAAGCATGAGGTACAGTAAGATTGCTTAGTCTGGAGGCTGACTTTACAAGTTTGGCTGTTTTCTCCAGAGTGGGAATGTCTCATTAACAGGAACACCAATATGCTGATCAATAAGAGACAGTGAAAACAACCAAGATAATAGTACTTGAAAATTTGACAGGGACATGTCATTCCAGATACACTATTACACAGTCTCAATAATACTTGAAAATATTACAGGAACATATCATTCCAGATACTAGACACAAAGATTAAGGTGGCACCTTATCTGGTATTTTTCATAACACGTTATTTTCTCGTTTTAAACACTGAAAATATTTTAAGGCAAATGAGTAATTATTCAATAATAAAGTCTCTGTGTATCACCCAGCAATATATATTTTTAATTCTCCTGGCTCCAGCAGAGCAGAAGAGCAGTCATGGCTGCTTCTCACAGGCTCACTGTATTGGCACTTTAATGCACACAGCTGAAGAACGGATGCTTATCTCACAGAAATCAAACTGAAGATAAATTGAAACACGGATTCATTTTGCAGATAATTTTGTGAAAACAGAAATATGAGAGAAGTAGCATAGTTTAATGGCAGAATTGTCGATGTGGTCCAAAATGATAAGATAACAAAATCCTAAATAAGTTTTGGTATACAGTTACAATTCAAAACAATTCATTTTGCGTTATATATTACATCATTCAACATTCTGAAACTGGAGCATAGAACACAGAACTGCATGCAAGAAATTCTGTTCATCTTACAGCACTATCTAAAGTATCTGACATTAAATTACTTTCTCAAGTTACTGATACTAAATTTAACCATATGTTAACAATTTTTACCCAGATATTTGAACATATAACAAACCCTATATGCTTATGGCCATGTGTAATATATTGCTTTTATATTCTGCAATTGTTTCTTTTTAAATAGAGGAAAAACCATTCTTTTATTCACTATCTATGTATATACATCTCTACTTACAAAAATTCTTATGAAAGCGAGACAATAAATAAGGAAATAATGCCATTTGAGAAAATGTAGTAATTTCATTTGTATCTACACTTACTACTTTATAAAAATGAATGTTTCTCAACAAAAAGAAACCATTCATATTACCCAACTTATACTTTATTTTTAAATATAAAATACTTAAGTCTTACAACTGTACCAGTCAATATGCTTAAGAATATGATATAATTTTAATAGTTATATACGGTTCCATCTTATGGAATATATCTACCCTGACAATCGTCTGTGAATGATCCTTCCTCTCCACCTAGTTCCCTTCCCGTCTTTTTGTTGTGTCTTTCTTTCAACCCAGGCCCCTTCTGTCTGGTTTTTCCTTTTTCATTTCCATTACAACACGGTTGAAAGAGGTAAATACCTATGAAATTGGGTTCTAGAAGCTCTGCTCAGTTCTTTACTTTCATTTGGTTCTATTTATTTATTTATTTGTGTATTTATTTATTTATTTATTTATTTATTTATTTATTTATTTAAGTTTTTTTTTTTAATCATTCCAGTCCCCTCATAGTTTTATGAGAAGTCATTATTAGGGCACCTAGTTTAGAGATAATTTTCGAGGGACTTAGAAAGACTGAGGGATTTTGCAGGGTCATGATGGTAGTGGGCAACAAAGAAGAACTGAATTCAGGAGGTTCAATGTGCAAATTCACAGCCCTGAAACATATCCCCAGGACCTGAAACTATACTCTTGTGTGACCAATCCCTGGGATATACTTCTGTCAGGGAACTATTAGAAAGCTAATTTTAAAACCAAACTGATATATACTTTTGAATTATTTTAGGCAAACATTTTAAGTGTAACTCATGTCCCACGTTGGTTTTCCTCTTCTTAGACTCAATTTTGTTTACTCAACTTAAAATAAACTTCATGCATTTTTCCCTATCCATCAATTACGGATCATCCTCATCTACTCTCAGATGTCAGTGGTTAAGCTGGTAACTCAGTTTCCATGAGAACATCTGTGGACAGTGAGCTTTCTCAAGTTGCCTGGACTCCTGTTGTGAGCAACAGTCTCAGGTGGAGCATGTGTCCTGGTTCCTAAAGCTCAGGAAACAGATGATATCTGAGTGGTTCCTGAACTCATGTGCAAGTGACGCTTTCATCCAAATGGAACACAAAACCATAATTCAGAGAACTTATTACACTGTAGGAACTACTTGAATGGTTTAAAAATCAACTATTCTAACTTCGTTCGATTATATGGGCTGATATAACTATTAGCATCTTCCTTTCCAAGACAAAGAACTTGTCTAGGCACAGGTGTATTATTTAAATCCGATCAATAACTGCTGAGTAGAAAACTCATAATTTATTATACTCTTTGGCATTAGAACCCCTGACTTCAGATAATAGGCTTTCAGACAAGTTCTCAAATACTTGGTAAAATGTATTTCTGGCTCTTCAAATTTACCAACAAGAAGAAACATTTATCACTTAGGCTTTCAGACTAGTTTTAAAATACCTGGCAAAATATATGTCTAGCTCTACAAATTTACCAACAATAAAAATCTCTTCTCGCTGTACTTTTTTATCTTGCTATTGGTAGTTTATAGAGAAAAGAAGTCTTTGTTTTCTTAGTTATATTTTATATGTGTTATTAATAATTCAATATCTGCATACATTGTAGATTAAATAACATAGTCAAGCTGCTGGACATCCTATCATGTCATATTGTTCTTTGGTAAGAGCACAAAAGATGGAATCTCTTAGCAATTCGAGATAACATCAAGTTGAAAGTAGGATGCGATCAGGAGTTCTCAAAAGTTTAAGCAGGGGATGAAGGATAGATATGACCAAGGTCCATTACATATATGACTGAAAATTTGGAAAGAATAAAATTTAGGGACTGGAGAGATGGCTCACTGGTTAAGATCACTGGCTGCTCTTCCAGAAGACCCAGGTTCAATTCTCAGCACCCACAGGGCAGCTCACAACTGTCTGTTAACTCCAGTTCCAGGGGATCTGCCACTCTCATACCAATGCACATAAAATAAAATGAAATAAATTATTAAAAACGAATAAAATTTAAAATCTCTGTGTGTGTGTGTGTGTGTGTGTGACTCTGTGTGTCTCTGCCAAATTTTTACTATTCACTTACCCATGATAGACCCTGGATGGTTGTTCCCATATCTTATATATTATTAAAAATACTACAAAAATCATGGTACTATAAACATTTCTTCAACATATGGACTCTTTTCCCTCTGGATATATATACCCAGCAGTTTATCTACTATCGTATAACATATGATGGCTTTTATTTTTTTTTTTGAAGAGCTGCATACCATCTTGCATGATGGCTCTGTCAGTTGATCATCACAACACCGTCAATGATCCTCTCATCTTCACACTGTTTCCAACACTTACTATGTGACTCTTTGATAATAAGCATTATCACCAGGCGTGAAGAAACATGTCTCAGTAGTTTTGATTTGCACACCTTTGATGATGAGCAGTGTCGATCATTTCTGGATAAGCCTGTCAGCCATTTAGATGTGCTATCTGAGGAAAACAAGAACGTCTGTTCCTTTCTCGTTTCTTCTGGTTGGGTAAGTTGTGAAGGAAAATACTGAGTTTTATAGTTCTTATATACACTTGGATATTATCCCCCATTAAATAGGTAGTCTGCAAACACTCCCTCTCATTACATAGTTCACCTTATGAAAAGAGTGAACCCCTCTGTAACATACAGCTTCTAGGCATCAAGGATGTGCAGTGGTGTTGGGCACTCTGAGTCTATCTGCTCTTCCGAGTGGATCAGACTCAGTCAAGTCAAATTACAGAGAGTGAACAACTAAACCAAATCCATTATTGCAAAGCTCTTATTTCCTGGCTTCAAGTGCTATGGGTTTTGCCATATTCAGGCGGAAACTCACTAAACTGAAAAATCCTGACATCTCTCATCTTTGTCAAAGCCTTAAAAACATTACAGTCAATGTCTTGAAGTCACTTAAGCCCTCTGGCTCCAGGAACTCAGCTTATAAGCTTTCCACAAATGACAGCTGATTGCTGATGGGAGGAAGTGACAAATGGATGAATTAAAAATTTACACACACGATATGAAAACATTGCCTATAATCAGCATTATTGACTATTAAAATGAGTTTGAAAAAGAGATACAGAACTTGAAATTTGAAAACTCACTGTCTTCTCTAAGAAATACAAGCATCTCCCTTTTTCTGTAGTTTACAAAGGATGAATAAAAAGCATTTAAAGATGTATTATGAATTAAATATTATCATAAAACTGATTATAATTGTAGAACATTTAGAAACCATTTAGCAGTTTAATAAAAGATTTTAAAAATTCATTTTAGTAGACTGCATTGTAATAGATAATTTCTTGCAAATATTACAAATGTAGGATATGCTATTAGAGTGACCCCTTAATTTCTACAGAACACAGTTAGGTGAAGCTTGTAGAATTGAAGGTTTTATGCTCCTGTTTGTTTTATAAGTTATTTTTTTCTATGTGTTAGCGTGTACATTATCACAAGAATACCTCACTAGAATGTGATTCTAAATCTGGAACTGGAACATGACTCTACAGAGGACTATGAGGACCAGGTCAATAATGCTGTTTAATGGATTGACCCTAGAGAAGTGCCATGGCCCCTCCATGTATTCAAACACATGTCATCATAAGGCCAAAGGCTGTTATATCACAACCATCATTTCCTATCCTAACTGTTGGTCCTTCAGTATCTTCCCCACACCCTCTTCCCCAACATTTCTGTATTTACCTTGTTGTGCTGAAAAAAAAAATGGATACCATCTTGACTCTATAATTTTGACTCTGTAGCAGTTTCCTTCTCTACTGTTGTGATTAAACACTATGACCCAAACCCACAATGATGGTTTTTTTGGGCTTATGGTTCCAGAAGGGTAAGTGTATATGACCACCATGGTGAGAAAGCATGGCAGCAGGCAGGCATGGCATGAAGAACTGCTGAAAGCTCAAAGCTTGAAACACAAGCAGGAAGCAAACAGTACACATGGAATGGCATGTGTCTTTGAATACCCAAAGCACACCCCCATTGACACACTTCCTCCATCAAGGCCACACTTCTTAAATGTGGAGGTTTGAATAAAAATAGCCCCCATAGGCTCATAGGGAGTGGCACTCTTAGGAGGTGTGGCTTTACTGGAGTAGGTGTGGCTTGTTGGAGGAAGTATATCACTAGGGTGGGGCCTCGAGGTTTCAGATGCTCAAGCCTGGCCAGTGTGTTACTGTTACTTCTTGCTGCCTGAGGATCAAGATGTAGAATTCTCAGCTACCTCTCCAGCACCATGTCTGCCTGCACACCACCATGCTTCCTGCCATGATAATGGATGAAATCTCTGAACTACAAGCCAGCCTCAATTAAATGTTTTCCTTCATAAGAGTTGCAATGGTCATGGTGTGTCTTCCCAGCAATAAAACCTGAACTAAGATACTAAACATACCCAAACAGTACTATCAACTAAGGACCAAGTATTAAAACATTTGAATGTATGGGAGACATTCTCATTCAAACCACCACAGACCCTCAATGTTGCTGCATTTAAACTTTCCTGGTTTAGACTTAGTAGAATATAATTAAAATTGCTGAGACTTTTGAACTAGCCTCAACACATTACTTTGGTATTAAAAAAATATATAGTTGGTGTGAGACTTGTTTTCTCAACTTCATTATATTTTGCTAAGACAGTCTGTGTCCTTGCACAAAACCCACAATGACTATTCAAATATTTTGTGTGTGCTGTTTTTATCTGTGTGTTAGATTAGCTACTGAGATATACTGAGGTAGGGATGTTGGAATCTCCAACTACCACTAATTTTTTTTCATTGAATCTACCTCAGTCTCCTGAACACTGGTATTACAGGTACACACCACTACACACAATATCCATCTAAACAATTACTTCAAAGAATGGTAAATACATAAAGTAGTCCAAATGTTTCATTTGTACTTACTAAGGACAGAAGTAAGCAGACCATGTCAAATCCAGGACTAAGTTTAGCAGTGTGTTAAGGGGGAACAATGGAGGTAAAGCTGATAACTAATTATCTCAAGCAATTTTCAAGATATCTTTTTTATAGGAATACTTCCAGTCTGGGTCTACATAAAGATAAGACATATGATGAGATGGCCTTCCATCTCTGCAATTTGGAGAATAAGTTATCATGAAATTACAAAAGAATATGTTTCCACAATTTATTGAGGTGTAAATCTTTAAATAGTCTTCCCCAAGTAAGAGCATACTGTTGTTGTGGTTTTTTACACTTTTTTTTTTGGGGGGGGGGCTGCCACCCAGCTCCCAAATAAATTCGCATACAGAGGTTTATTATTACTTATGAATGCCCAGCCTCAGCTTGGCTTCTTCCTAGCCAGATTTTCTTAACTTATCCCGTCTACCTTTTGCCTCTGGGTTTTTCCTGTTCTCTTACTTCTGTAAATCTTACTCTTACTCCACGGCTTGCTGTGCAGCTGGGTGCCTGGTCCTTGATGTCCTCCCCTTCTTGTTCTCTTGCTCTTAGTTCTCCTTCTAGATTTCTCTTTCTATTTATTCTCTCTGCCTGCCAGCCCCGCCTATCCTTTCTCCTGCCTTGCTATTGGCCAGTTCTTCATTAGACTATCAGGTGTTTTAGACAGGCACAGTAACACAGCTTCACAGAGTTAAACAAATGCAACATGAACAAAAGTAACACACCTTAAAATAACATTCCCTAAAACAGCATACCAATTCATAACCCAGTACCAAATGATCAGCCCTGAAAAAAATACCTTCAAGTAACCTTATACAGAGTGAGCAGGTTGTATGTATGTATTCCAAAACATGTGTGTGTGTGTGTGTGTGTGTGTGTGTGTGTGTGTGTATGTGTGTGTGTATATATATATATAAAACAACAATTAATGAAAAAAGAGGTCATGAATTTGAAAAAGAGCAAGGAGAGGTACATGGAAGAATTTGGAGGGAAAATAAGAAGGGAGAAATAATACAATTAGATTATAATCTCAAAATAAAAATACTCATTAAAAAGTATCTTAATGTTCTACACCTGTATGATGGCTGATCTACAAGAATAGTATTTTTTCCATCAGGAAAATGTAATTTAGATAGGAACATGAGTTACCATTCCTATCTACAAATATTTCACATAGTTTGTCAACATAAATCATGGGCAATACTGACATAACTTAAGTCCTTTAATGAGCAAGACAAGGATATTCTTGGAAGAAAAAGATGATTGTTTTTGGAATATACTTTCTTTAAAACAATAACCAAGAAAGCCATTAAAATATGATATGCCCTTAACATAGAGAATTAAATTATGTGCGCGTAAATAGAGGTTGTATATTTTCATTAGCACAATGTTTTTTTCTTAATACCATTCTAAACACAGTAGCATTGTTATAGGGACTAGTAGCAGAGACAAAAGAATATGGGTTTCACTTCAAAAGAAATAAGGAGCCAGACATGAGTGACAATGGCCTGGAAACACAGATTTGGTTCTTCAAATTCCATGTTGAAATGAGGCAGCAATTTCATTAACTTCTTATAGTAACAGAACAAAGATGAAGCAAGAAACCAGTGCACACATAAAGTAGGTGATTGCCACACAACGGAGAAGTCTCAGCTGTAGACCTCACATACTATCTGAGAGCATCCTTAGCCCTTTGAGGGGAGAATAGGGCTATGTTAAGATAAAGCATTCCAAAGGTTTTACTCTGTTTATCAGAACATTAGGTTCAGCTTTATCTATTTGTCGTAGAATGCTAGGATCTGTACAGAGGTGGATAAGGGATGGCTCTTTAGGGGCTACACACAGCTAGAGATACTTAGACTCTGGGTCTACAATATTCCAACCTCTCCTCAGCACACAAGCCCTAATCAGTCAATCAACCATTGTAGACAGCATCTTCCCAGGAATTCACAGTAGCCTTCAAGGCCTTTGAGGATGGACCCCTTCCTCAGATCAAACTTTGGATCACAACACCTATGTTTCCCTGGTTATACTAGAATGAAAACATCACAACTTCCCATGAAAAAGGGTGGAGATAACTGGACTTTGTTGAGGCCTATTAAGGGAAAGCTTTTTCATTCTGGTCAAAAGAATGAAATCTTATCTTCTATCTCTGGCCCTGAGTGAGGCTGAAGATGACAATCAGATCTGCTTCAAAGATTAGAATATTAAAACTATTATCTTCTTTCTTAAGCAGCTAATCCATCAGGGGTTGTCAATCACCTTGCTAGCAGCCCATCCCTCAGGAAAATAGAGTCATCTAAAGACATGCTAAGAAGATGGAAGGAATAATTATAATCCTCTTAACAAGATAGTGTGCTTAGGTTTTCCAGTTTGACCTAATACAGATTTTTAAAGTATGTCCTGACGAATCTCTGATTCTGGTGTTGGCTGTAATACCCCTTTCATTCCAAATTTTATTGATTTGGATCTTCTCTCTGTGTTTTTTGGTTAATTTGGCTAAGGTGTTATTGATCTTTTTTATTTTCTCTAAAAGCCAACTCTTGCTTTTATTTATTCTTTGTAATGTATGTTGTTCATTTATTTCTATTTCATTGATTTCAGGCCTGAGTTTGATTATTTCTTACCATCTACTCTTTTGGGGTGTTCTTCCTTCTTGTTCTAGAGAGTTCAGGCACGTTACTCAGTTGCTAATATGGGATCTCTCCATTTTTTTTTTTTTGATGTACACAGTGCTATGGATTTGCAGCGGCCTTCACTGTGTTGCATAAGTTTGTGTATGATGTACTTTCCTTTTCATTCAATTATAAAACGTTTTCATTTAAGTCTTGACCAAATTTCCATTCAGTAGTGATTTCTTCAGTTTCGATGAGTCACCAAATAACTGTGGGGATGTAACCTGGTAGCACTGTGTTTTTTCCTGGCAAGAAATGAACTGCTTGATCCCAGTCATTACAGCGCTCAGACCTGAGAAGTAATGTACACAGGTTCCCTGTGATGACTGAAGAAACATAGTCATCAAAAAGCCAGGCATTCCTCAAGGGCCATTGACCTTTTGCTCTGGAATGCCTGGGAGATCCTAATGGCCTACAGGTGAGATAAGAATAGGATAATGGGCTGTGAGGTATTAACTATGCTTCTGTAAAACCTGCTTATGGCTATGGGGAAGAGATGAAATGGCCTTTTTATTACTATATGGTGGGAAAGTATGAAACAATTGAGGGAAGTCAATGCCCCAACTAGACATCTTATGCCACCAAATAAATAAATAAATAAATAAATAAATAAATAAATAAATAAATAAACAAATAAACAAATAGTGCCAGGAATGGGTGATATACTATTGAGGCATTGGCCAAAAGGGTCTCATGGAACCCCTCAAATTTCATAAGCCATCGTCAAGGCTATTGGTTGTTCTCCACAACCTGATGGTTAGGGTCTATTGCTTAAGACCACACTTAACTTATATCATGGTACACTGAGAAGTTGAACTGGTGCCTACAGTGCTTCACCCCTACAGAGTTGTGCTCATGGTTCTGGAAGGTCCTCCATATGCTACGGGAGCAATGATTAATTTAAATATCTCCTAGCTACAAACCCGGTTATCTAGACTGGCAACCTTCCTGGTGTAATAGTAGCACAAATGTTATGGGAGTAAACAACCGCTTTTTAAAACTGTATTTAAGGACCACTACATGAAACGATACCCATATTTGAAACTACGAAAGTGACCAAGAACCTGAGAATAGATAGATCATGGTCCTAGAGGAAAACCTAATGTTATTATTCTACTAAAGGAATACAGCAATAAAATGACCCTAATAACACACTGCTATATCCATAGATCACAGCCTCATTCAACTAACATCAAAACTGCTTCTTCTTGCAGTATATGGGATTTAACAAAGAGATCCATAACTGGAAAATGTGCAGATACTGAGAAACTTTAGAATGGTTTGTCTTATTAATACACCCAACTCTCAAGACTCAGGGTGTTGCAGAATATTTAACTATGCAAAGATGTGCTGCATTTGTTTAAGTTGCAGAATATTTGTTCAACTTGTAAAGATGTGTTGAATTTGTTTAACTATATGAAGATTTGTTGCTATTTCACCTTGCCTGCCTAAGGTAACTAATTGGTCTAATAAAAAGCTGAATGGCCAATAGCGAGGGAGGAGGTACAGGTGGGACTTCCCAGCAGGGGGAATAAGTAAGAGGAGGAATTTAGGCTCAGGAGAAGAAGGAAAAAGAGATGTCAGGGAGATACCAGGGGCCAGCCAGCTAGACATGGAAGAAGTGGAAAATAGGACATACAGAATGAAAGAAAGGTAAAAAGCCCTGAGGCAAAATGTAGATGAATAGAAACAGGTTAAATTAAGTTAAAAAAAGCTAGTGGGACTTGCCTGAGCTAAGGCCCACATTCATAATTAATAATAAGTCTCTGTGCCTTTATTTGGGAGCTGGTTGGCGGACCAAGGAAAATGACAACTACATCAGGGATCTAAGAGGAAAAGGGAGTAGAAAGAGTAAGAGCCGGAGGGGCAAAGTGACTCTCAGGAAACTGTCTTTGAGACACAGCAGGACTCATGCACATATGTACTCACAAAGACTGTGGGAATGCACACATGACCTGAACAGGCTGAAGCCAGATAAGGGCCCAGCACTGAAATGGGGAAGTGGACACAGGCTCTGACCCCTAACCATGAAGCTATATGCAATTGATACCTCCCGGCAAAGGGAAAAAAAAAGGTTTCCTCCAATAAAGCATCACTGGGGATATCAACCATACTTCCAGGCAGGGCCTTTGCCCAGGAGTAGTTGGCCAACACAGATGAACTCAGTGGCTTTTTTGATGATGTTTTGTTGTGGCAATTTTTTTTGTCTTATTGGTCTTTTCTTGTTCATTTTGACTTTTATTTTTGTGGGTCTGTGGGGTCTTTTGAGAGTGAGAGAGAGAGAGCGAGAACATAAAGTTGGGTGGGTAGGGAGATAAGAAGAGTTGGGGGAAGGGAAAACATCAAAATATGAAGACTTTTTAAAGCAATAAAACAAAATGATAATTTAGTTATGCTCCCTCGAAGCTCCTCCTCTGATGCAGTTGCTTACAGTACCTCCATCAGCATGCCCAAGCCTGACATTTTTCTCAATTCTAACTCAAAAAGTGTAACTTTTCCTTTTCCTTATTTCAATGTCTAAGTATTCTTTCCCTGACACTCTAGGCTTTCTCTCTGAAGTCTTCCCCTGCCCACCTTACTGCTGAACCCAACAGCTTTCATGGATTCAACTCAAAAAGGCTTGACTTCCTTTCCTTTTCTTCTCAACCTCTGTCCTGGCACCTGCTAAAAGTTGCAGCTTGTTTCCCCTGTATTTCTTTCAAGCTATAATACAATGACCCCTGAACTTCCCTCTTGTAATGAGTCTTTTCTTTGGGATACCAGCTCACAAAAATATGAAACAGAGACTTATTATTAATTATGAAAGTTTGGCCTTAGCTTGTTTCTAACCAGCTCTTATCACTTAAATTAACCCATTTCTATTAGTTTATATGTTGCCATGTGGCTTGTGGCTTTTACCTTTCTTCCTGCATGTCCTGCTTCCTGAGTCCCAGGCTTTCTTCCTCTCCAAGTCCTCTCTGCCCCCAGAAGTCCCACCTAACCTCTTCCTACCTCGCTATTGGCCATTTAGCTCTTTATTAAACCAATCACAGTGACACATCTTTGCACAGTGTAAAGAAATATTCTGCAAAACCCTCTGTTTTTTAACTATTTTATTATTTAGACTAATAACTCAAAAGGGAACCCCATTTCCCTGGGTAACACAATAGTAGAGTTTTTGGAAATGAAAGACAAATAAGATCAGATTCTAAACTTCCACAAAGAACTCATTCAATAAAAAGCCTGTATAAATAAAAGGTTATTGCTAATAAAATAATCCCAGAAGAAGTCATAATTTGACTTAGAAATAACAAAATAATATTGTAAGGTATTAGACATGTAATACAATAATAAAGATATTTTATATCTTGATAACACATTCGAGGTCAACAATATTCAATAACTAAAATTATCAAGCTCATAAATTAGTTTATAAATTTAATTGTCACGGTGGTTGCAAGGATATCTCCATATATTTATTCATTCATTAATAATTATTTTATCACAACAGAATCTTAAGAAAAGATCTCCTCTTTGTCATGCCTTAAGAAAAACTTGTTTTTAAAGCTGGGTGCATTAAGCAGCCTTTTAAAGTTGAAAGCACCCCACAAAACTAGTACTTAGTAATCTGTGGTGGCAGTGTAAGAAATTTCAAATATGATTCTTTTCTGTAAAATAAAACTTGTTTTTAGGACAAGAAATTAAAATATTTTTACACCTCCCCAACCTAGGAAGACTTTTATGCAAACATTTAATCCTGTCCAGCCAATAACACAAAGGCCCATTGCTCTGTAGTCTAGGATTTTAATGGCCTAAAGCAGTAACCCCTTTCCCTTTTCCATTTCCTATGCTCCAATTCTTTTCAGATCAGTCAACTGAATAAGATTTGGGTAGGGGGAAGCGAATAGGGAAAAGACACAGTCACTACATTCCTTAGAATAAAAACAAAATGCACTTCCTGCCTTGGTGTGTGTTTACTCTTCCTGAACACACCCTCTTGATCAAGAATACAGTTTGATATGTCTGGACACTTCAGACTGGTGATTTCTTTCTTCACAACTGAACGTACTTGTAACAGTAGAAACCATCACAAGCCTGGTGATTTTGGTTAACCTTCCCTCTTGTACCCTTGGCCTCCTGGATATTGAACCTGTTCCCTCTCTTCCTTTCCTCTTCCCCTCCCCCTTTCCCTACATGGCCCAGCTCAGCCTGGTCACGTCTGCTCTGGATCCCCCCAGATATTCCTAACTCTGACTATGCTCTTCCACATATCTATAATAAATTTTCTCCCCCTCCATACCTAGGAGTAGTCATGTCCTTTCATTTCCTTTCATTTATTTATTTTTTCATTCACCCAGGTGCTGTTCCATGTTCAAATTCCACAAGTTGCTAACAGAAGAGTTATGTTAAATGTTAGTCTAAAAATTTATTCAGTTCTGAATATTGTAAGTGAAGGTTCTAAAGAAAATGCAACTTCCTAATACTATAAATTGTTGGCACTATTAATATCTTTGTCCAAAATGTCATATGTCCATCAAATACTTCCGAACAATACTTTAAGAAAAGGTCACTTCTGTGTCATAACTGGGAATGAGTAGAATTTCCAAAGATGAATTCATTAAGTAGACTTTTAAAAATTAAAATAATTTATTTAAATGTCATAACAAAATTACAAGAATAAATTATCACTGAAAAACATGTGCTCACTTCTTGAGTCTCAGATGGTCCCTGAGTTATGATTGTTTTCATAAAATTATTAACTTCAATTTAATTAATTGGGCTTACCCCTTGCCACTGCTGCTACCACCTTCCCTAGGGATAGTTGAATAAGAGAAGCCAGAACTGACCATGGTGTCATCCTTCCTCCCAAGAATGAACTGCACCAATAGAATATGTGCAGAGAACACTGTGAAGTCACAGTGTGAAGGCAATATGAAGGCCTAGACTTGACTTTACAGACTCCATCTTAGGGAAGGGCCACCATCTTAGACCACCTGCTCTACTCAGTTCGAGGACGGAACTCAGGAATGTACTGTGACAATTCGAATAGATACAGGGCAGTAAAGTTTAACAAGACTCAGACCCTTCTGTAGACATCTTGTCTGTGATTTATGGCCCTTGTAGATGTCCAGATAATCCTGGTCACAACCCAATAGTTTCACATGTGGTTTTGCACCTGAAGTCTAGACCAGTACTTTCAAAAATTCACCTTGCCCCTTATCCCTTCTACCCAATCCCAAGATGCCAAGGCATGTAATTCCTCGCTTGTGGTTTTTCCCTTTAAAAATTCCTACCCCTGGGCCTGTGGCTGCTGCCACATTTCCTTTTATCTGCTGGGCAGCAGCCCAGGTTCAAACCTGACAATAAAAAGACCCTTATGTGCTTGCATCAGAAACCAGCTCCTTGGTGGTCTCTGGGGGTTTTGTGACATGGGTATAACAACAGTTTCTTATAGGCTGGCCATGCAATTGTTGAATGACAGCAGAGTAGTTGAGAAAGCACTATGAAGAGTATCCAAATAAGAATAGTGGCTTCTTGTCGTGAGAAACCACTGAGAGTTTCCTATTTGATACCATCTTTACCCATATTTAGTGAGGTTCTAGTATTAAAAATGTTGGTGGTTTTTAATCAGTAAGCAAGAGAATGAGCTGAATCACAATCTTACAATAATAGTTATTAAGAATAACTTACATTATGGGTTTACTTTAAAGAAAGTCAGAGTAATACGTGTGACTGGTGCATGGAAGATCTCCCATCAGAGTACACCAGTGAAATCTCACAACTCTGTGTATGTGTGGCAGTGAGTCTGTGGGCCATCTGGGAACCCTGTCTATGCATCTCAGGTCCACTGCTTAGCAGCTGTAAAATGAGCAAATTATTCCAGCTGGCTGCTTCATGGCTGGAATGGGGGCAGTGAAACTGACATTAAAAAGTTGTAGTTCCATTTCATACACATTGTTCTGAATGCCATCTACTTACAGCATACAACAGGTTACTTAATAAAAATGGAACCCGTGAGACTCAGGTACAATTCTTTCTACATTTCTACAACACAGAAATGCTACTGCCTTTGGGGATTTCTTGTGAGAGAAAGGCAGATTAGGTCACTCAAGGGCCTATTTTCTTTTCAGGGTTTGCAATTCTGTCTTACGGCCCGTGCTTTATGGGACAGTTTATGCAAGCATGCCTACCTCTTTGCTAGCTTAAACATTCCAGAAAGACTTATATATTTATTCATATATTGAGTGAATGATGCCAGTTTCTTCTCTGTAACTTATAATGAGATGGAATTGAGAAGAGAAAAAGATGTGTATTTAGGAACCAGCTGAGTTATGAGAGAACAGGCAATTGAGACCCCAGGCCTTTTCAGCTTCACCTTGTCAATAATGCCTTTGTTCTTCCCAAAGCACCACCTACATGTGTTCCCATTTTACAAGTAAGGTTTCCTACCTTAAGTAGACAAAATATACAGATACACATCATTTTTCCTTTCACAATAACTAATAAAGAGACGTATGTGTTTGGAGTAAAGAAAAAACAATTTTTCAAAGATGAGTGCTTCACTACACTTGCATGCAATACCTACTGGATAGTAAAGAGTGTAAATCACATGACTATGTATCATAAAATGATAAAGACAAGACTTAAATCTCAAATGAAGCCTTATGGGGATAAAGGCATGTATACAATTTCTGATCTCAAGTAAGAGAATAGCCTATCTTCTTCTGTCTGCAGTTCACACACTGCCCAAGCTCCCAGCATGCTGGTACATAGGTACTTCCTTTTAGAAAGAAGCAATGCCTCAAGTCAGCATATTCAGCTCATCCTTAAGCAATGAGCACTTTAAGGAAAGTACAGACTAAGGAAAGAATCATTTCCACTGCACTCTTCAGAGAGGAAGATTTTAAAGAGTATTCATACATGGGATCATTTGAACAACTAGAAATTACAAAATGGAAAAAAAAATCTGAGACTAAGTTGAAGGAATATATTTGGATAAAAATAAAAGTGCGGTGTAATGAAATCACAGAATGGAACTAATTGTGCCTCATCATAGGAATTGCTCTCTTTTGCATCTGAGTTGTAGAGAAGAGCTTGCTGCTTGGTGCATTCTTGCTGGTTACAAAAGAAAGAGAGCACTTGAGATTCTTAACCACTCTTTTGTAATGTAAAGGAAGGAATTCTACACTTCAGATTGGGAGAAAGTGACTTCTAAGAAACTGACCAGGAGCACAGAAGCCTGCCTGGGAAGGAGGTCAAATTTCTTCCCCTTGATGACAAACAGCAAGTCCAGGTCCAAAGTAGAGAGAATGCAGTTTAGACATTTCTCACAAAGGATGCCTTTTCTACCCAGGGAACAATAAAAAGGACGAAAAGCATGTCTGAGTGATTTTTACTGCCTTTATCTATCTCTGTAACTATTGGTATATTGACCAACTCATAGATAGAATCTTTCCATACGCACAAATACAAAAAGATAGCAATATCACTGTACTAGAAAAGGATGTTTGCGGCTCTCAAAAAAAATTTTTTAAGCTGTTTTAATGTTGTACTAAGGCCAATACAGGAAATAGCAAGGCCCCCACTTGAGGTTCTTAGTCTTGTTAATAAAATAAATTACATATACACTCAAAAAAGAATCTCACGGATAATTACTAGCCTTTAAAAGAAAAACTTGCCAGGGCAGGCAAGCCACAACCTCGGCAACCTCCAGGAGGAAGAGAATTGAGTAGAGAAGAAAAAAGGCCATGGCATTTTAAGCCAGAATGGATGTCAGGCACGTTGACAAGCAGCCACAGTGGAGAGAGGCTTCAGGACAAGACTATGAAAGCTCAAAAAGTTAAAGAAAGCACATTTAGAGACGAGATAGAAGAAAGAAAAGAAACTTAGGCTTTTCTGAATAATTCAGAAAACCGGATAGACTTACAGTCCTACATAAGCTAGCACACTGGAGACAGGGAAAGAGGTTAATTGTGTCAATTGACCTGCAGCCAGGTAGAAACTTATCTTGTCAGGTGGCCACCCAGCCCATTCTGTTTGTAATCCTATTCTGGATACATTGCCAACAGAAACAGTTTTACACAGAGTTTGTGTTTCCTGGTGAGGACAGATACTTTCAGTGTAAGCAGGTGGATGCCATGTATCTGGAACTGTGGTGGGATGAAAAGAAGGCTACAGGCTTGATAGGAGAAAGCAGAGAGGGCCCTATTTCTTCTTCAAACTCTAGATTCTCTTCAAGGTCTTTGTGTGATTGCAGACTCTCCAGTCTCCACCTCGTTTTACTTTTCTTCTTTTCATTTCTGTGGTTTTCATCTTTTACTCCTTCAACTCATGGGTCACTCTGAAAAGACTTTATTAGAGAAATGATCAAAACTTTCCATTAGCTTATCAGTTCATTAAACAAAACTTTAAAGGAATGCCTATCTATCATTTATCCATCTGTCCACCTACCTACCTACCTATGCAATATGTTTTATCTATGTCTATTGAATATATAAGTACATTTTCAATTTACTACATCATATTCTCATTTTCTTTGTATTGCATTTCAGCCATAAAGTCAGCTTTGCACACAGTTTTATTTGCAGAAAATCGGGGTGGAAAGTTCCCTGTCACTGAAGCATGAATCTATTTAGTCTTATCAACAAAAACCAGGAGTAAAATATCAGAGTAATAACCTGAAAGATCAGAGAAACAGACAGCCACCCATGACTTCTTACCTCCCTAGATCCTCTGACGGGATGGTGGGGAGGCCGAGATCCTGTCTCCACTCACCTTATATTCCTGTCTCTACCTTCTGATTGTGCTAGAATTAAAGGCGTGAGTCTCCCAAGTGCTGGGATTAAAGGTGTGAGCCACTGCAGCTTGGCCTCTATGGTTAACTAGTGCTGATCTCCAGGCAAGCTCACACACACACACACACACACACACACACACACACACACACACAAATATCATACAACATGTCACATTTCAATAGTGCTCCCATTACTGGGTCGTGCTCAATGTTGTCACAATTACCAAGAAGCTCTTAGGCAGACATGTAAATGAAGTAAATTTTTTAAACCTCTTCAACATCGATAGTTCTAGACTTACAGAGCCTAGTTTGCTCAGGTAGGTGTAAAGGGAAGCAGTACAAAGAGAAACTCAGAGATCAAATGTAGAAATGAATCCACAAAATTGGTAATTAGGAGTGGAACAGAGTTTAAGAGCAGATTTCAGAATACTGTATTTTCAGTCCAAGATGCATCTCAGTACTAAAGCACAAAGCTTCCATCCCTAGCACCCAGGGGCCAGAATGAAGAATACCACACAGCCTAAATTATCCTGGAGTTCTGACTAAAGTTAAAGTAACAATGTACACAGTTCAATGTTATTTATTTTAAGATAATGTCCCACATAACCAGGTTGGTTTCAAACTCACTATGTTGCTGACTTTGGTTCCAAACTTCTAATCTTCCTGCCTCTGAATGAATTGTTGGGATCATAGGCATGTGCTGCCACACCATGTTTATGCAGTGCTGAGGAACTGAACCCAGGGCTTCGTGTAGGCCAGCAAGCATCCTACCAACTGAGCTACGTTCTGCTATTACTATGTTCGATACTACTTTTTCAATAACTAAAAATGTCCTTAATTCTGAATCAGTTTGTGACGTATGTTATTGCTCATTCACAGTTTTAAATCTCAAGGTCTGAAAGCAAACTTAGAAACAGTATAGCAAAATTATACTTTATTTTCAAGTGCAGTTTTTCCATTATTCTTCTGGACTACAACTAAGGAGCTTAGAACTTTTTCTATGAAATGCATGATTTCAATTAATATTAAACCTGCTCTCCTTTCATGTACATTAACATATTACCTATAAAAGCTTATGAAACTTTTTTCATTATCTTTAGGAAACAACCCCAAAGTTGGTCTCAATTATTTATTTATACTGAAAGCACATCTTCCTGTCTCTACTGGTTGCCTGTTTGATTCTGTCTTACCTTTGGGTTCTAAATCATCTCCAACTTCATTTGATGACAGAAAGAGCATCATGATTGTTAACGTCTAGAAATAAGAGTTAATGTGAGCATGTGGTCTGATGAGCAAATGGAGATAGCTTTGAGTACAAGTACCTAAAACTCCAATGTATAATAAGTATATTTAGAGAACACATGGTTATATAACCCCAGAATTTACAAAAAAAATGTATATATCATCTTTTATAAACCCATGTACTTAAGATTCATTTTGTGTTGTTTCAGTCAACACTTCTTAAAATGTGAGAGAACACTGTAAATTAATTCTATTTTAGTCAGAGATTCTGTGGTTCCCACACAGAACTCCTAGATTCCATCAGAGCGCTCCAGTCTCATTAGTGGTACTTCTAACAAGTCACCTCGATCCATAGAAAGGGAACATGAACCAGAAGTACATGGAAAATAAGTAAGAGATAAAAAGATAACGATGCACTGAGATACAGTGAAGAGGTGAGTCTAGGGGGAGGCGGAACAGAGGAGGAAGGCACATGGTAGTTGTGAGGCCAAAAGAAAGAGCAGACAAGGAAAGGTTTATATGAAGACTTGGAAGTCATTTTCAAATAGTTTTGTCCCCATATCATCATCAACACTTGTCATAGAATTCTGGTTGTCACAAATGCCAAGGGTAGTAGGTGGGGTGTAACAACACCCATCTGGCATAGTTTAAGGCTTGTTGCTAAACACCCATTTTGCATAAGGCTGCTCTCCATAGCAGAGGGTCAACTGTATGGAAAATCAATAGTGCCAGTGTTAAACAAGAACAACAACACTGCCTTAACACAATGGAAAGACTGTAAATAATTCCAGCAGAGAAATACTGTAATAAAATATGTGCCATGTGCAATTAAAACTGCACAAACTCTGATAGCCCTATGAGGAAAATGAATAAAAAGACAGCAAACAGATATGTGATTTAGAAATTTAGAAGAAGAATTTAGAAATAATCCATGATGTCAGGATAAATAATGTCACAGACCGGCATGGTGCCTATAGAAAACTATGGTGTGGGCATATGCAAGAAATAGCAAGGTGAAAATCGAACAGGCTTGTTCATAATCAGCCGTGAGGATCAAGAAAAGAGGAAGCTCCAAGAAACGATCTCCCTTGTTTTGTCTTCTACAGTTGAGTGAGCAAAGATACCTACCAGTCATGTCCAGAAGAGGACCTGGTTTTGGAGAGAAATTTATACTTTCAATAATTAACTTGGAGTTTAGAGACCTATAAAATAGGAAGGTGGGGTTTTTAGAGAAGCCAGGGATGACCGTATGAGTGTAGAGAGACATAAAGGGGTGCTGAGTCTTGTGAGACCTCCAGTGCAGCTCTATTAAACACACAAGTTTCAAAGTCAGGCAGAGAAGAGAGCAATGGCAACGAAAATGAAAGGAAGAGGCAGAGTTCTAAGAGGAAACCAAGGGGAAGACTATGTCACTTCCAGATTTCTCAAATATATTACCAGACGGAAATCAGTCTTTTCAAAACGTAAGTCAAAATCTTTTCTTACACAAGTCCTCCCTTTCAGGTTAACCTCAATCTTAGTTTATCTTCTTAAGTATACTTGATCTTTGCTTCTATTGCACCTGGTCAAGGACTTTCTAAGCAATTCCGACTCTTCAAGAAATGAAACACCTTCAGTTCTCACCAGGCAGAGATAACAAAGGGATAATAATTGCAAGAGAAAATAGAAATGCTAATTTTGAATAAACCAACAATTATATATCTACACAATAATCTTAATTATAGAGTCATTTATCACAATATAATTACCACTGGCCATGACATTTAGATATGTGTTAGAGCTGTGTGCCTAATCCCTTAAACAAATTGGTTTGCACACACCTGTTATAAAGCTGAGTTTGCCAGCTACCTGTGAGGTTACTAATTACCTGTAAGAAATCTACTGACCTAACAGGAAGGGGTTAATATTTCTCAGCAGCATCCCCATGGTCACCACTGGAAGTAATTCTCACAATGCAGTAAGACACAGTCAAGCTGTCTGCAGAGTAGAGTCCTTAAATAGCATGCTATTCTTCTATACAGGTGAGTGCCAGCTTGTTCGCCCTGGGTACCTGGGCCTAGCAACTGGCCTGACTGTAACTCCCTACCACAGAGTCACAGTATAAAGTCAAACAACATTTGAATTATCTCCTGCTTCAACAGAGAAACTGAGTGGGATGCTATATTTCATCTTAACACAAGGCAATTTCATACTCTCTTACTAGACATTCAAAAGCCTATATCCATATATCCCCTGTATCTGAAGCCAGGGGCACATATTTTGGGTTGATGTCTACTAGAAAACAATAGATGGCAGCAAGATTATAGAGATCTGCCCATGTATTGAAGACTGCCCTTGAACCTCAGTATGCAATATTCCCTAAGGGATCAAAAGTAATTTACCAGCCATGCCTAGTGGTCAATGTCTATAACCATAGCTACTCAGAATGCTAAGGTAAGAAGATCACAAGTTCAAGGCCTGCTTGGGCTATGAGTTTAAGGGGAGACTGAGTGAATTAGCAGGAGACCCTTTCAAAAATGAAAAAATAAAAATGGACTACCACAGTAACTTCCTATAGAATACTTGCCTAGCATGTGTAGGGCTCTATGCTTAAACCACAGCATTGCAAACAACAAGACACTTTGCATAGAATCCACAGCATTGCAGACAAGACACTTTGCATAGAATCCACAGCATTGGAAACAAGACACTTTGCTTAGAATCCACAGCATTGCAAACAACAAGACACTTTGCTTAGAATCCACAGTATTGCAAACAACAAGACACTTTGCTTAGAATTCACAGTATTGCAAACAGGATACTTTGCATAGAATCCACAGTATTACAAACAAGACACTTTGCTTAGAACCCATAGTATTGCAAACAACAACACTTTGCTTAGAATCTGCATTATTGCAAACAAGACATTTTGCTTAGAATCCACAGTATTGCAAACAACAAGATGCTTTGCTTAGAACAATTTGTACATATACCAGTAACATCTAAGTGAACTTATAAAAATATTAGGATGTCTACAAGGATGTCTACTCTGCATGGTGATCATATTCAAAATAAAAAGAAGAATAATTATTTGAGTACATTCTGGGGAAAATATGACTTCTTTATTTTTTAGCAATACTTCTTATATTTGTAAATATGAAATATATCTGGAACTATGTGACCTGGTAAATTTATATTTATAATAAATTTAATTGCTTATTCAATACCATGGAGTCATGCACTAAGATCATATATGTTTCAACACAGTCCAGGAATGAATTTGTGTGAGACTTCTGAGTGCTTGTGAGAATACTCCGCGAAAACAAGACAAGAATCGTGTAATCTTAGTTTCTTCAAATACGGAATTGTTCTTGGAATGTTTTCATGCTTCTCCCAGGTGTAGCGGATAGCAGTGAGTTGACTTCAGATTACTCATTATTGCTTGCTGCTGTTATTCAGTTAAATTTCTTAAACTATCCTTTATATGCCTCTATGGAAAAAACTTGTTTTTGCCATGTGTGACTTGTCCTTGTGATCGTACACAGCTTGAACCCATGAGAACGTTATTCATATGATTTCTCTTAATACAGTATTGCAGCTGAAGTTTTCTCCGGTCCTGCCCAGCCCCACAGACCCTGCAGCCACTTATAAAATAATCACTCAGAAGCCATTAGCTCAGGCCTACCACTGACTAGCTCTTACACTTAAACTCAGCCCATTTCTGTTAATCTATATGTTGCCATGTGTTCCATGGCTTTACCTGTGTGACATTACATGCTGCTCCCTGGAAGGCAGGCTGTCGTCTCTTGACTCAGCCTTCCTCCTTCCACAGTTCTTCTCTTCTGCTGGCCCTGCCTATACTTCTTGCCTGGCTACTGGCCAATCAGTTTTTTATTTATCAACCAATGACAGCAACACATTCACAGCACACAGAACATCCCACAGCACAGTATAAGTTTTCTAATGTTCTGAATAAAGTTGACCACTGGATGAGAATTTAGTCTGCCTCATTTATTGGCTCCATTCTCCTAGGTCCTACTACCTCTAGATCAAGGAATACATACATACATACATACATACATACATACATACATACATACATACGTGTGTGTGTGTGTGTGTGTGTGTGTGTGTGTGTGTATGTTAGTATAGTATTTTGTCATCTTGACATAAACCAGAGTCATCTGAGAAGACGTACCTCAGTTGAACAGATGCTTCTATCAGATTTCCTTGTCTGAGGTGTATTTTCTTGATTGATATAGAAGGGCCCAGTATACTGTGGGTAGTGCCACGCTCTGGGCTGGTGGCCCTGGGTAGTCTAAGAAGGCTGAACAAGGCATGGAAAGCAGCCCAATAAGCAACATTCTTCCATGGTCTCTGCTTCAGTTCCTCCCTCCTGATTCTTGTAGTGAGTTTGTGCCCTAACTTTGTGATGTATCATAAGCTGTAAGATGAAACAAAATCTTTTCTCCCCAAGTTGCTTTTGGTGTGGTATTTATCATAGCAATAAAAAACCAATGAGGCCACTATACATGTCATATAACATGTATGAAGGGTGAACTGTCTTGTACTCAAAGGCAGGATATCAGTCAGCTTCCTGTCATCATAGCAAGCACCTCAGGTAATCATCCTACAAGGAGAAAGGGCTAGCCTTGGCTCACAGTGTTGGAGTTCCAGTCCCATGACTGACTGGTAGTACAACTGCTTCTGAGTAGATAGCAAGGCACCATGTCTTGGCGGCTGTGTGTGGTACAGCAGCACCGTCCGCAGGATGGTTGAGATACAATGGAGGAAGAAGGATCTGGGTCTTACTTCCCCTTCAAGGACATGATTCTAATGAACTAACTTCCTTCTGTAGGTTCCATCTCCTAAAAGGTTCACCATGTCCCTCTAGTGCCCCACGCTGTGACCCAGCATTTTTCCCATGATCCTTTGGGGGCTGCCACAGATCCAGACTCCAGCAGGCAGCAGGTAAACTCCTGAGTAGCCAGTGTTCCAGGAAATGTGCTGACTGCAAGTTAATAGAAACGGTCTCTCCTCTTGGGAGAGGTATGAAACACAGCCAAGACAAGAGTCTTTATACAGAGACATTGCATTCAGCCCTGCAGTTAAGGGGGGGGCTGGAGAGGTGCTCACAAGAATGAACACGTGCTGCCTTTGCAGAGGACTTTGGATTTGGTTCCTAGCACCCACATGGGAGCTCACAGCATTCTGTAATTCTATTTCCAGGGCATCTGGTGACTTCTTCTGCCTTCTGTGAACACCATGCATGCTTGAAGTGTATATACATATATGCAGACATGTACTATGTTTTCTAGTGATTCAGTTTGTCATGCTATTATATCTAGTTAGCTAGTATTTTACTTAACCAGTTTATAACATACTTTAATCCTTACTTAGAAACCCACAGACACATCATGGAGATTCAAGACACTTAAATAGTATTTGAAGAGAAATTCAATCAATAGAATCCTAAACTTCTAAGCCAGAATGCAAAGTCCAATAAAAAAATGAAAATCCATTCAGAACAATTAAATGCCCTAGCCTGGCACATCAGTTTTCAAACAGTAGCAGAAAATAGATTTCATTTTCTCGTAACCTTGCTCTCTTATAAGCTACATTTTAAACCTCAATTTCATAATCCAAAATAATAGAATATTCAATTTAAATAAACTTAAAATTATTTTTTTCAAAATTCAAATTTTATCAGTTTTATAGATTCTCAGCATAACCTATATTATCCCTGAAACTACTGCCTTTGCATTGAATGGTACTTAGCAATGAATAGTATTGGTATTTCTTTTTCTGTAAAACTGCTCTTCTTAAAGTGCTCAGAGAGAATGAATGTACAACTTCTGAAGCTTGAGGACAAGTATGCCCTGGACAACAAGTTTCTAATTTCTCTCCCTCAAAAAGCCATGCGGGATTCCATTTAGTAACCTGAAAAATCTGTGGAAATCCCACAGAGTGACAGCATTCAGAGCTCCAGGCAAAATGACTATTTTTCCCTCACCATGATGGGGTGACACACTTAGGTCAAAGCCCCGAGTCACAGTGTCCTGCCATGTCTCTGCTTCCTTACTGCAACATAAGCAGTTTGGAGGAAATAAACTCCAGACTCCCAATAATTCTAAAACACTGTGACATCAAAAGAGTTAGGATTTTGAGGTTTTCAGAAGGAGAATGACGAGGATATAGATTTAATAACACACCATCACAGAACTAATCTACTCTTAATCAAGAGAAGTTGCCACCATCACAGTTTGATAGGTTACTGATATTTAAAAAAGTAGCTCAGATATTTAAAAAGAAACAGTTTTAATGATCCTGTTTTATTGAACAAATTAACTACTTTAAGCAATAGTAGAACGTTCTACATGATTTCTTTTAAGCACGTATATCGCCAAAATTGTATGAAGTGCATTAAGGTACTTATGAAGTCAGAATACAATGATGGGCAGTTATAACATGTACGTGCCTTCCTACATTCCTATTTCTTAACAGAAGCCATGGGAATTTAGAGTTTGAAGTTATAGGTAGAAAGGATATCTCCATCTGTACAGAGCTTGACTTGCAACCGTTAGAACCTGAATCAAATCCCCCAAATCAATGCAAAAATGCTGGACATGAAAGTGCACTTGTAACTTCAACACTGGGAAGGTGGAGACAGGAGGACCCCTGGAGTTCTCTGGCCAGCCTGTCTAGCCTAATTGGTGAGCTTTAGAACAATGAAATGGCCTTCCTGAGGATGACACCTAAGGTTGTCCTCTAGCCTCCACACCCTCATCACCCCAGACACACACACACTCATGCTCATATATATACACACATATGTGCATACACACCAATTAATACACATACATAAAAAACTTTGAAGTTATATATGTATACTTGTGAATGGTATAGTTTTCCTTAAATGAGACAAAACAAGCCAAGCCTAGAGACAATACAACATTCAAAGTAGCACTCTTTTCTTTTTCTTTTTTGTTTGTTTGCTTTTCATACACTATCTTGCCTCTGCTAGGATTACAGGATTGTAGCTTAAACATCCCAGGACTTGTTTCTCTGTAGTAAAGTCTCTCAGCACACTCAATTTTTGAGCTCCTGTGACTCCTGCCTGGACATCCTATGTTGAAAATAAGTGAATGACCAAGAACTATATAGTAAATAAAAACACAACACCCAAAAGGGCTTCATGGTGGGAGGGATAAGGAGCTTTCTGAGTATGAGACCAGAGTTTATAAAGACTGCATAAAAGCCAAGTGGGCATGGTTGCATACCTGGGATCCTTGTAGCAAGCTGGCTAGCAGACTAACTGAATCAGCAAGCCCCAAGTTCAAGTGAGAAACCCTGCCCCAATATATAACATGGAAAACAATTAAACACACACATGTGGTGGTATTGTGTTCCCCAAAATACTGTGTACCCTAATAAACTTATCTGGGTCAGAGAACAGAAAAGCCACTAGATACTTAGGATAGGCAGTGGTAGCACACACCTCTAATCCTAGCATTCCAGAGACAGAAATCCATCTGTTCAAGGATACAACCAAGCATGGTGACACACACCTTTAATCCCAGAAAGCGAGCCTTTAATCCCAGGGAGTGGTGGTAGAAAGCAGAAAGGTATATAAGGCATGAGAACCAGAAACTAGAAGCATTTGGCTGGTTAAGCTTTTAGGTTTTGAGCAGCACAGTTCAGCTGAGACCCATTCGGATATGAGGACACAGAGGCTTCCAGTCTGAGGAAACAAGATCAGCTGAGAAGTTGGCCAGGTGAGGTGAGCTGTGGCTTGTTCTGTCTCTCTGATCTTCCAGTGTTCACCCCAACACCTGGCTCAGGTTTGATTTTATTAATAAGACCATCTAAGATTTCTGCTACACACACACACACACACACACACACACACACACACACACACACACA
>CABHPR010143334.1:0-11692 GCA_902168415.1 Peromyscus melanophrys | reverse complement strand
ACACACACACACACACACACACACACACACACACACACACACACACACACATATACACGGCCAGATGCCACCTCTGGAAGAGTCTGGAAATAGTGACAGGAAATAAGCATGTCCCCTCCCCTAACATCATATTTTCAATTTTAAGCAATGTCAGCACAAACTTCGGCAGTGCTTGGCTATTTTGCTAAAATTATTTCATTTTATAATTTTCAAACTTCTTGCATGTGCTATCTAAATACATTTCAAAAATAACCTTGTGATATTCGGATTTAAACATCTCCATTTTCCAAGAAAGGAAAGTGAGGACCAAAATATGAAGCAGCTAATGAAAATTCAGTCATGGGATCAGGAATCTGTGCTGTGAGAAAGGCCCTACAGCTGCTTCCTCGCACACAGCCTACACCCCCTTCCCAAAGCTGCATCACAGTAAGCCCAAGTGGGGCAGGAAAAATATCCACAGGTCATGGGAGTAAACTGAGCCTCGGGAGTGAGGACAGAGAACACCAGCAGGAATAACTCATTCTGTGTTCGCTGATCACAGATGCCTGCCCTGTGCTGAAGGGCACAGCAAGGACCACAAAGGAAGACCTGTTGCTATGAGAAGTGGGGAGGACTTGGAATGAGCAGTACTGAATGAGCAACACCAGTGTTGCTGCTGATGGGGTCCAATCTCCATATTGCTACTTTAGCATCTTGTAATCTGTCAAATGCTCATTCTTCAGTAACAGTTCCATCATACAGAAGATTGTGCAGCCACAGCCACAATAAAACCTAACAGGTACTAGACTTGAGAGAGACTTCTCTTTGCTACACAGGAGATCTTAGACATTCCTTTAAAAACAATCCTGGAACTTTTTAATTATTTCTCTTTTTTTGAGCTTATAATTCTATCATTTCTCCCTTCACTTTCCTCCCTCCAAACCTTCCTATATGCCCCTTCTCAAACTCTTTCAAATTCATGGCCCCTTTCTTCAGCAATTATTGCGTGCATATATGTACATATGTATGCATCTATATCCCTAAATAAATCCTACCGAGTATGTATAACGTTACTTGTATTTATATTTTCAGGGCTGACCATTTGGTATTGGATAATCATAATCCAATGAATGGGGGAAGATAATGTCAATTTGAAAGAGAGCAAGGAGAGGTATATGGATTATGCTGCCTGAAAATTAAACAATAGCCTGGTGTAATTACAAACTATGATTTTTTCTCTACCATTTATATAACCATCAAAACTTTAAAAACAAACTCATTCATATCATAACATCACTTTTTAGCATATAAGTCAATCTGTGGATGCCACTATACAGATCACAGGGAATTGCTTACTATTTTTCAACAGGGAAGGTGCAACAATTTTATGCAGCTAAGAGCATCTGTACTGCTCAAACAGCAGAGCAAACATTCTATTCAGCAATGTTGCTCCTGTGTTTTATTATGTTGGTATTGTGACATTTGACATGAGAAAGCAATGAGTTCATCATAGAGCAACAAGGGATGAGTCATACGAAGTCACCTTGAAATCTGCAATAATAAAATTGACTTGCTCCAGCTTAGTGTGAGGATCAGGATGCTAACCTCTCTCCTCTGTATGGTCCAATACAACACAGCATGGCCATCTTGTTACAGCAGCCCTACAGCCCATGACCATGAACAGAAGACAGTAAAGGAGTAGGCTTACAACACAGTGTGGCCATCTTGTTACAGCAGCACTAGGCTTCACGGCGATGAACAGAGGGCAGTAAAGGAGTAGACTCAGTGAATCCCAACTTTTCCTTTCAATCAGGACTATAAAGACTACTTAGGAGTCATTGAACATGGGTGGAAAGCTGGCTTGTTCTTCAGAAATAATAACCTGGGTAAGTTTTTAAAATATTATCATCCCAAGTTTCAGAACTTTCAAATTGCCTTAATTAAAAAAAAATGACTTCAAAGAAGATCACAAATTCAAAGAAAATTGCACTTTGATGAAGTAATAAAATCAAGAGACAGGGACAGGCTTAAAGAGAAGAAATCCAAAGTGTCACAGGGATTCCAAACCATGAAACAGTTGAAGCCACAACATAATAAATATAGAACAAAAGCATACTACTGATAATAAAAGCCAAAAATTGTCAGACGATATTATATGGCAAAAATTTGTTACGTGAAACTTGCATGGTTCTGTACTGCTCCTCAGTCTTGGTTACATATCGATGTGAGGTTGATCAGAATCACAGCCCTGACTTTAGGAATCTGTGCTCTTATGAGGATCCCTTTTCCAAAACAAAAGGTCGATTACTTGGAATTGTAGCATAAAACCCTGCTGTGAGTGTGATGCAACTGATAACCATGGAGATGAATCTCCACATATTAACATAACACTTTGTTATTCTAGTTAGATTTCTTTGCTGTGATAAAGACCATGATGAAAAACAACTTGGAGAGAAAGGGGTTTATGTGGCCTGTACATCCTGACCACAGCCCACCGAGGGGCGTTATGGTAGGGACTCAATCAGCCCAGGAACCTAGAGGAAGGAACTGAAGCAGAGGCCATGGAGAAGTGTTGCTCACTGGCTTGCTTCTTGTGGCTTTGTCGGTCTGCTTTCTTATACACCCAGGACCAGGATCTCAGGGGTGGCACCATCCACAGGAGGCTGAGCCCTCTCACATCAGTCATCAATAATGGAAATACCCCACAGCTTTGCCTGCAGGCCAATCTGATGGAAGCATTTTTCTCAATTGAGGTTCCTCCTTCCCAAATGACTCTAACATCTATCAACTTGACAAAAGAGTCAAGCAGCACTTATACTGAAAGAGAGAAATAAAGTTTTCATTAACAAAACATTGCTGTTTTGATAGTAATTTTAGCCCCTACCCTGTTTCGATTTTGAAAATTCCATTAGACAATGATGATGTTACTAAAGCAAATACATTGAGAAGACATGCAGCATGGGTTTTGAAAATTACAGCCTCCTCAAACATCAAAGTACTCACAAAAGCCATCAGTGACATGACCTTCATCCTGAAGAAGTCCAGTTCTTTCCTTTTTCCTTTTTGTGCGTGTATGTGCATACATGCCCACATGTGTGTGTTAGTATAGTCCATTTATGTGAATGCACATGTGGACACCAGAGGCCAACATGGAGTGTTGTCTTCAATCACTCTCTATCTTTTGAAATAATTTATTTGTTTATTTTAGTGTACATATATGGATGTGTGTGAACAAAACCATTAAAGTATGATGATGGAGCAGTTCAATATGTCAGCATTTGTATGGACAATTTTCAAGACACTTATGAATGCTAATCTTGGCTAATTCTAAACATGTAGCTATTTGATTTTTTTTTTATTTTCTCTCTTCTACTTTACCTTGTTTTAAAATTTTACATAAGGATTTTAGTTACAACATAAGGGAATTGGGTCTCTTTGCTATCATAAAGATATAAAATTCAAACTGAAAAAATATTGGTTAAGTATATAGCATATTGAAAGGGGAGCTGCCACATTGGGACTTGCTGTCATACACAAGTAGCTTCTCTGACAGCTCACTAATTTGAGTTCATCTTATCATATAGACGATAAAGCAAACCTCAGGTCTGAGAAGAATCCTAGAGAAGTGAATTAGTTGAAGACAAGCTATATATGTGTAAAGATGACCAAAAAAAAAAAAAAAAAAAAAAGAAGTCATTACGAAAACATTGAAAAGCTGTGTCAACATTTAAAACAGCTTTGTGGAAATTTCAACTGTGAGATACATGATTAAAAAAAAATGTTTATCTCCACATACCATTTCAAAAGATTGTTGCTTGAACTTTTTCCTAGAGATTTACGAACAAAAGACAGGGCAAAGTACAATTCTGCCTAAGTCCACCTTAGCAGTCCATTGAATTTACTGAGCATGGTGACAGGCTGCTTACAGGAACATGGGTAACTCCACAGTAGCCACGCTACTGCAAAAGTCTTACCCCAGTATGCATGATTGTGGTGATACTTTATTTGTGCTGAAATGTGGTGATATTTTATTTGTGCGTTAATAAATAAAGCTTGCCTGGAGATCAGAGGAAATAGCAAGCCATTTTAAGTAAACACAAAAGTCAGGCAGTGGTAGCACATGCCCTTAACCCTATCACTTAGCAGGCAGGGTCTCTGTGTGTTCAAGGCCACATTAGGGAACAGAGCCAAGCGTGGTGACACATGCCTTTAATCCCAGTACCAACCATAGAGTTCTGGAGGTCTGTACAGACAGGAAGTGACAGAGTTGTGTAGGAACAGGAAGTGAGGTAGCTGGGCTAAGATAGCCAATGAGAGGGCAAAACAGCAAGGCAATAAAAGCCTGGGTAGATAGGAAGTCATGGCATTTGGAAGCTGCAGAGCTGATGAGGTAAGGTTGGCTGGTGGCTTTCACTATTTCCCTGATCTCTAAGGCTTTACCCCTATATTTGGCTCCATGTTTTTTATTTAATAAGACCATTTAGAAATTTGTCTGCACATGATGACTTCCCCACAGCTAGACATTTCTTAAGACCACATGATCATATGTTGCTAGGCAGAATGATATATAGTTGGTGGGAACATGCAAGATGAAGTGGCTGGAATCACATGGGCTCCTGGACCTTCCCATCTTTTCCATCTTTGACAGAAAGAACTACAAATGGGTCCAAACTTGAGGGCCACCTATGTATAGCCATAGCTGCTTTAACACTGAATCCACAGCCAAAAGCTCTGTAACTCAAGCCCAAACATAGCTTATCTATCACACATTTTCTCTTTAAGCCATATTATAGCTTTTTTGTACTTAGAAACTATAGTAGAATAGTAGCACCACACTCTGAGGCCCATTTTAGACAACAGTCATCCCTAAGAGAATGTGTGAAATGCGGCATTAAATGGACTGTGAACAGAGGTTTATTATCTACATGAGCTGAAGAGAAGCAAACCAGTACCTCTTTGGTGGGATCCACATGCCCACATGTGATATGTGACTTCAAGAGCATATTGACAATTAGTTTAAGAGTTGTGAATGCATTTCAGCAAGAAGGCAAGTTCAAAACATTGAGTCACAATGAGACTGAGTGAATAAAAAGTATATGGAAAGCTGATGCCTTCAATTAAGGTTTATGGCTAGCCATCAAAAGCTTTGCTTTCTTCCTTTCAATTACTAACAGTAAAACAAGAGAAAATCCTAAAAAAGAAAGTTCTAGAAACAAACAATTTATAAGTTTTAAATTGCATGACTGCTTGGATAGTGTGATTAACTCTCATGCCTTCCCATACCATTCTTTTCAGGACATGCACCTTTCCACATTCCCTCCTCATCTACACTATATGTTATTCCCCTATAGGCCACTTAATCCTCTTCAGTTACAAGATTAAATTTCTTGCTATCATTGGGTGTCTAAGTTCAAGTGACCATTATATTATCTTCCTTAATAATAGACTTAAACTTTAAGAATATTAATTTTAGAGGCAGCCCTGGGGTATAATGCAGGGAAGAACAGATGCATTCTGATACGATTTGACCACACCAAAGATTATAGAGGGAAAAACACAGGATATACCAAATTAGGTACTATTTGAGGTTTTGAGTATCCACTGTGTGTGTGTGTGTATGTGGGTGGGAGGTAGCTCTTAAAAACATACCCCTGTGGCTCAGGAAACTATTACAATCATAGAACACCCAATCAGGAAGAGGTGGTCTGGAAGATTTGGGATCATACAATGGAAGAAAATGGTTCATGGCATCTGTTATTAAAAATATCCACTCTTTCACACCATGTCACACTGATTATTGTCCAAGACAACTATTTAACAAGTGGCCTTATGGGAAATTAATATCCCATCATCATGTACCTGATCTGTTGTTTAGTGGCAATGACAAGGAGGAAAACAATCTTCTTTCTCAGCAGCTCCTGGCTGGCTGCTTCTCACTACACTGATGCTCAAGGCTGGAGTCATTGTCTACAGACTCATTAAGGGCCAGGCACAGAACATTCTACAATTTTCCTTTGCCTCTGTTAAACAGACTGGATAAATAAGAAGCCATTTGGGGCTATTTTCTCATTTGTGAATCACAGAGATGCTTTTTTATCTCTTGAAAATAAATGGAATTTCTTGTGTTTACTTCAGAAATGAGAAAAACTGTACAAAGCTTCCTTTTACTAACTAATCATTGGCATGAATTGGATGGTCCATGACAGTGTGTGGTCTTATTACTTTAAACACACATAGGCTTGTTTAGAAATGTTATGCACCAAATAAAACCACTGTTGTTCATAGTCTCTTAATCTGTCCCATGAACTTCTTGTGAAAAACAAACAATATTATATGCCTACATAATAAATAATGAATGTGAGATGATATTATATATTGCGTCTTGTGTTTGCTTACTTAAAAAAGTGTTTCTGAGCCAGGCCCTGGCAGTGCACACCTTTAATCTCAACACTGGAAGGTAGAGGCAGGCTGTCTCAATGAGTTCAAGGCCAGTCTTGTCTACAAATTGAGTTTGAGGACAGCCAGAGCTGTTATATAGAGAAAACTTGCTTTGACAAAACAAACAAAAAAAAAAACAAACAACAACACAACAACAAAACCCAAAGTCTTTGAGACAGACTTTCACTCAGTATGTAGCCATGACTAGCCTAGAATTTGCTCTATTGAATGGGCTGCCTTGAACTCATAGACATCTACTTGGCTCTGCCTCCTGAGTGCTGGCTGTCCTGCTTAGTATTTCATCTTTTAAAATATACTGGATATTGTCTAATGTCATGAAACAGTCTTTAAAGTAGATGACTTTGATGTACCTGAACCATTCACCATTCACCATTGGTACTACAAATAATTGTGCACTTTTTATGAAGATTTTAAATATATTCATATAGATATATGTATATATACACTTTAAAATATTCACTATTGATAATATGTTATTTCCTAAATGGTAATTTAAACTAGGAAGCAGCAAAGTGGGTGTTTTATGTCAATAATGATGCCTCGTTTACAAGCATCCAACACCATCATGGTAGTGCCTAGAAGTGATGCTGAGACATGAATAAATGAGTGTGCTGTGTTCCAACAAAAACGCACTTTAATTTCATGTAATTTTCATATACCACACGGGGTTTTCCTTCTTTCAAGTCTTTGTAGCTACCCAAAATGTGAAAATCATTATTTGTGCACAGGCCACAGAAAAATAGGCAGCCGACAGGATTTGACCTCTAGTTGTATTTTGCAGATCCCAAATCTAGGCCACATACAGATTTAGCTACATGGCCTCATGAGCATCTTTTGCTCCAGGATAGGCCAACTCTCTCTCCAATCAGAAGCCTCTTCCTTCAGGGAGGAAGTATCACGAGCCAGCCACCCATCCTTTATCTGATGGATGACAGATGCTTTAATGAATCGGCAGTAGAATGGGTTTCCATGGGTGGAATCCGTGGTTCATTAGCATAGCAGCTATTAGACAAGAGTTCTTGTTCAAGTCGGTAATACTCTCAGGGAGCTCTTACGCCTTCTACGGGCATTTAGGTTGAGTACCTACAGCTCGATCCTAATGGAGGTCCCTGACCCCCTGAGCCCCAGTCTGAACAGCAGTGTGTAATGAGAAATGTGGTTGTACGGTTCGAGGAGCTGAAGCTCAGCTCTGCCAAACAGGGCCTTCAGAAGTCAGAGTGACGTTAGCCATTCTGCGCTTGTAGGAGTAGCTCAGAAGGAATCATGGGCCTCAACTGCCTGGTTAAGGAACTTGTCAATGTATGACCCCAGTTCTCATTTCTTCAACAAAACATGCGTGGAATTCCTCTAGCGGGCAGCTGCCAGGACATTACTAAAAAAACAAAAACAAAAAAAAAAGGGCAGAAGCCATCCCTAACTTGGCATTGTCACTCCAGATAAGGGTTTAAGAAGCAATCAGTTAATACAGATAATACATTAATAGTATTTTATAAGAATGGGATACTACCTTAGTCCCTTGACCTAGGCCCTCTGCTTATATGTGAGAGCTTGGTCCTCTTATGGGACACCTAACAGTGGGAGCAGGGACTGTCTCTGACACTTTTACTGGCTTTTCAGACCCTATTCCTCACACTGGGTTGCTTTGCCCAGCCTTAATACATGGGAAGGTGCTTGGAGTTACTGCAACTTGATATGCCATGTTTTGTTGATATCTGTAGCAGGAATCTTAAATGGTCTTATGAACAAAAACAAACCTGGAGCCAGGTATTGGGGTGAATGCTGGAAGAAGAGAAGCAGAAGAAGTCACAGCTTTCTCACCTTGCCGATTCCTCTGCCATCACTCCCTGGGATTAAAGTCGTGTGTCACCATGCCTGGCTGTTTCCAATGTGGCCTTGAACACACAGAGATCCAGACAGATCTCTGACTCTGGAATGCTAGGATTAAAGGTGTGAGTGCTACCATTTTCTGGTCTCTATGTCTGTCTAGTAGCTGTTCTGCTTCTGACCCCAGATAAGTTTATTAGAGCGCACATTATTTTGGGGAACACAATACCACCACAGATATCCATGGGAGACCTGCTCTTTCCTGAACAGAAATGGAGGAGTGAATTGGGGGTGGGTGGGAACAGAGGGTGTGTGGGGTGCAGGGATGGAAGAAGAAGAGGGAGGGGAAACTAAGGCCATGATGTAAAACAATTTTTTTAAAAAATGGATGCTATAATAACTACCATCTTTCAGTATGCCAGTGAATTCTAAGCACAGGACACACACACACACACACACACACACACACACACACACACACACACACACACACAAAATCCCAAGCTTATGAGAGAAGTTCCAATATTAAATTCACTGTTCTGATGAGGAAATTAAGGGCACTGGAATTGATGGGTTCCTTGATATAAATATAACCCTTCAAAAAATGGGTTAGGACTCTTTTCTTTTTTTCATTTTGGAGACAAAGTCTCAGTTTGCAGTCCTGGTTGGTGTGGAACCCCTTCTGCCTCTGCCTCCTGAGGCTGAGGTTAAAGGTATGAGCCACCATACCTACACTGGGTTTTATCTTAACCTAAGCAGTTGGAGGCCTGATCTTAATGTTGATACTTTAATTTTGGACAATAAACTTTAGGGAGGGGTCATTTGAGGATAGAGTGGACAAGGAGGTCTTTCTCAGCAATGGTGATTTAAAATGAAGTTTGAAGGATGGAGGGCATCCACAATGAGAAGAGATAGACATTTCAAATGAAGCAGGTATAACATCTATTTCTGGAAGTCTCCATTGTTACTTGAACAAAGAGAAAGCTGGCATGCCCAGAACATGAGAAAACCTTGGTTAGGAGTTCAGCTTTTTTCCCATAACAATGGAAAGCTATGAAGTCTTCAAAAGAGAGGCAGAGCTGTGTGGAATGTTATAATCCTAGCTCTTGGGAAATTGAGGCAGGAATATGACAAGTTTATAGCAAGCTTGGGCTAAACCTAAAATAATCAAACAAAAAGATGAATGATGAAGTTACAAATCAGATATTGCTAGGCTGGTGGTTAGATATGAAAGTCTTGAGATTCCTAGGAGACGGACCCCTCCCTCACAATCCATAGCTTATAAAACCAGGAATTTCACCTACAAGGAATCTGATTACTCAAATGAATGGGATCTGAGCATTATTTCAGTAGAAAGAGGAAAGTGGAGACATGATAGTCTGACTGCCTCAGAGATCATTAACAGATAGTGATCTAAATCTTCTAAGATTGCTATCTAGTTGGAGGACTTCTAGTAAAGAACAAAGACCATTGCCCTTTCCATTGAGTTAATCCAAATGGGTTTGTCAATCATCTTGAAAGGACAATACCCTTCAAGAAAGACTGTCAATCTAGGGGATTTAGAAATAATACAAAGGCCATCTAAAATGTGGGTTGCCTCCATGATCTCTCCAGTCATTGTCCACTCACTCTGTGAGAGTATTCTGCTCTGCCATGATCCTTCTTCTCACTGTCTACCCTCACCCCTTAAAAATACTTCACTTTAGTCTATAATAAACTCTGCTTTTATTCTACACTCTGTCTCCCCTGAATTCTTTTATCAGAGCTCACAAGGACCAGGGAGTCAAAGAGAGGCCACAGTGAGATCCCAGTGACAATCGCATTTTAACAAATCAATCCGGCCAGCAGCTGTAATGACTAGACGATAAGGGCTGGGAAACAAGAATGTAAAGGAGGAGACGAAAGGTTGCTGAAGATTTTTTTTCTACTTAAACTTAAGTGAAGGCAGCAGAGAAAGAGGGAAAAGTGCCACATCCACTAAGGAGACAGCACCTCAGCACCATACCCCAGCCTAATTCTCTGGGCCACTTGATGGTGAGGACAAACAATGCTGCTTCCTGTGAATACAGTGCATGCTCCTGATGCACCTTGACCTTATACTTGTCTCTCAAGGAGCCTTGAAAACGAGTAAGGGGATGACCTGTAACAGGGAGAAAATGTTCTTATCCAGGTAGCGTACAGACAGGTAATGTCAATTAACATATTCCTAACGGTATAGAGCTAGTATTGTCACAGAATTGGAAGAATTATAAAATATAAGCCATCATTCTGATAATTTACTTTTGGAAAATGACTCATCAGAGAATTTAAAAGTATTTTTAATTTATTCTAAATTATAACTTACAGATACTGACACCAATAAGCATACTGCCTATCTTTTACCAATTGTTGTAACACTATGCTATGCAACTCTTAAAATGTTTTACAATTTAGCTTAGTTAGCTACATATATGTGATGTGCTCATAAATACATAGAGGCAAACATAAATGTAAATGTATCTGTAGATCCATCTAATTATGCTTTTAGAAAGAGAAACTTGTAAAAAAAATTGTGACAGAGTATATCAATTTTATCAGTTCAGTAGCTATAGAATACGATTCTCACACACAGTCATAATATTAAACATGAGGAAAACAGGTACAGGTATGTTTTTTGGAGATATTGTTCGGTCTTTAACTCAGAGGAGTGTCTATAGGCTCCTGAGAAGCCAACAGGAGACGAGAGCATGATTGAAATAAGAGAAAACCAGGTCTTGGTAACTGATGGACTGTGTTCAGTGCAGAAGGGGAAGAAGCTACTCTGAGGACCTGGAGGATGGATGACTGGGTCATCAGAGGATTCAGAGGAGTTTACAGGACAAAAAAGGTGGAGGCAGTGGGAAGGCGATCAGCCATGGGTGTGCAGAGTTCAATGTGTCTAGGGGTCATGAAAACTTGAAGGGAAAGAAGTTTAAATCACTGAACATCAGTAAACCAACTTTTGCAGAGTTTCAGCAAAAACTTAAGTCCAATAAGACAAAAGTAAAAGACAATGTTAGAGAGAAGAAGGCCAAGATGGAAGGGATATTGAGAGTTGACACAGAAAGGCTCATTTGCTATCCCTCCTCAAGCCACGTACTTACACCTTGGCCACTTTGACACATGGCTAGCCTAGAGCTTCTTTTTAAAAGGAAATCTTTGTTTAAGCGTTCTAACTTGTACCTATATAAGAAATTTAATTAGTTCTTTATGAAGTTAGAAATTACAAAGGTAAGCATGAAATGAGTACAATGCCCCCAAGTGTGAATTTAATCAATCTCCAGAGGCAGACTCTCCTCTTTGGTCCTGTAGTATTTCTTCATCAGCAGAGGAATTGGGTCCTGTGATGAAATCCATTTGACTGATCTTCGAAGCTTCATGCAATCACTTGCATGTTGGCTTTAAATATCTC